>ML359165.1:0-36480 GCA_005239505.1 Nicotiana paniculata
TTAATTGAAGGAAATATGATTTCAAAAATATTAAAACGAGAACCAAATTAAGTATTTATTTTTTTCTTGCGTGACAGCGTTGTCCGGTGCCATGATGACCTTTAATGGATTTTGGATCGTGACAACATGGTATCAGAGCACTAGGTTCACATAGGTCTCATGAGTCATGAGCAAGTCTAGTAGAGTCTTACGGATCGGTACAGAGATTTCTGTACTTATCTTCGAGAGGCTACAGGGCTGTTAGGAGCACTTCCCTTCTTGATTCCTCATCGTACGGCTTGATTCCTTTGAGGCTTATGCCTTCATTTCTTTCCCATTCAATCTTATGGGACGTGAAGCGCTTGTTATCAATTGGGAATTGAGAAATTGTAATGGTACTACAGATGTGGTGTAGTATATTTNATCAATCGGGAATCGAGAAATTGTGATGGTACTACAGATGTGGTGTAGTATATTTCTCCCTGCGTATTCATTTGGGCTAATGTTGTTTTCTTGCGGAAAGGGTGTTATATCATTTCAACTCAGTAGCTATATTTTTTATAGTTTTGAGGCTATGCACAGCTTGATATGATGTTCATGAGTTATTATCCCACGGTGTTGATGTAATGGTGGGTGCCCGTTTATGTGTTGATATAATAAATGACTTGAACGGAGAAATTCTCAACACATGATGTAGAGATTCAGCATTTATGTCCGGCAAAGGAAAGGCAATCGTACTATGAATGTTCAGGTTTGGGTTAATGGAGTAATAAGACTTTATATTTTCAAGTGTGGTAGAGTTCTCAATTGTGATGTGGTGCCATCGTCCTTGTTGAACGCGTTAAGGTTCGACAATGTTATGGCCTTCTTCAATTTTCCTTTGGGCAAGGATATTGTGAAATGGTGCTTGAGATGCGATTTTTAGAGATAGCGGAGTGTAGCGATTTCGGAATCGAATTGGTACATCTAGTATTGAGGGATCAAGAAGGATGATTTTCTAAGAGGTTTAGAGCTGGTAGCGACTCATGTGTTCAGATGTTACAGAGACGGACCCGAATTTGGAGTAACAATTGGGCAGCAAAGGAAGAGGAAGGATGTGTGGGAGGTGTCTTGCGGTTGCTGAATTGTCAAGAGGTCGAGTGTGAAAAGTAGAATTAAAGGGTTGCTTAAAGGAAAGGATTTAACCAACGTGGGAGAGTGGCATAGTAACATATGGGTTCTGTGGTAGGGTGGCACACGTCTTTAGGAAAGTCATGAGCCATTTGGGAAAATTCATGATGGACAGTGAATAGGTCCACAGATTTTTATTTGCATACAACATGACTTCGAGTTTGGAATGCATTGTTGGACTTTTAGTTGATGTCAATTAGGAAGAAGGAACCTCGATGGGTCCCAGGGTTATGTAATTTTAGCTTCAAGCTAAATGGGAGAGCCCCACCGTATATGATTGGATTGCATGGTTGTCTACTTGTGTGGTTTCTGGTTAGCGGTTACGACTAAGTAAAGAAAACATCAGTGGTAATTTGAGCAAAGGATTTGAGGAATATGCGTTATATTTGGCCTTATTAGTTCATGTTCAGGTTTTGGAAAGACTCAGAGTCTATGCTTTGTGTGGATGTGATGTATAAGGAAAGGAATTCAGCCGGTTGCTCTTGGAGAGGGTGTTCAAGCGCTAGCAGGGCCTTGGAGTTTGATTATGTTCGGGAGCAAGTCAGTGTGGGTGACTCTCAACAATGGTCCTAGTAGGTTCAAAATTAAAGTGTGATGCCTAAGGATTTAGGGTCCGTGGTATAGTTATGTATTGAGCTTTTGCAGTGGATTATGAAAGGGGGCTTGGAGTCTATGTTATCATCGGTCGCTGGTGTAGCATTGGAGGACTGGGAGAAAAATAACTTCGGATTCGTAGAGGAATTATCAGAATGAGTGTACCAGTTGAAGATGCGAATGTGCGCATAAGGAGGGTAGGAGTTAGTTCGTGAGTTTTAGAGACAGCATGGTCTCGTGAAATAAGGTCACACAGGATGAGTGGAGATTTGGGGTCGTTATGTATTAAATGGAGGTATTATTATTCCTAAGGCATGTCCGGAGTAAATTAAAAGAAGTCGGATCGGTTAGCAATGGGTGAATTGGCATGATAATTGCAATGATCAGTTCATTCGATGTGTTAAGTTATACATGCAATTGTGGTGGTACTCGTGAGGCTTGAAGGCCTCCATAATTGATTTTATATGGAGGCATTCGAGTATTTTGACCTGTGATGTATAGATGGATCTAGGAAGAAGTATGGTGGTTTAGACCACTACTCGAGGTTTGTATTTTCTGCAGTTATGGGAATTCAGTCACGTGTTGTAATGGATTTCTTGAAGTGAGTTAAGTGAAGGTTTCCTATATGCTGGAGTGTTTATTTTGTTAGCGGTTCAGGAGTTATGATGGAATTCTGGTATTCTCGCGTATTGACCTGTTAGGTGTAGTGAGCAACATGGGAATTGGAAGTTTAGGATCAAGGTTGCGGTTCGGTATAGACAAGAATGTTACGAGCTTGGGTGAGCAGGAAAGGATTCAGATGGTTGGAGCAAGCTGGTATTGTCTTTGGCGTCACTTGAGATTAGTGTCCTGTGTAAGGTGCTTTTTGTTCTGATTTGCGGATTCCCAATTTTCTTTACAGCAGTAGTATGACTGGTGGTATGGATGTGCAGACCTTGTTTCCTGGTGCAGAAGTTCATGGCAGCGTAACCCGTGGACAGATTGTATAAGCGTGACATGTAGTCACTTGATAGACTGAAGATTGAAACCAAGTATGGAGATTATAGTACTATCGCTAATGTGAGAGTTCAGGCCCGGAAGGCGCTCTATTCATTTGGTTACGAACTGTGGATTTTTGTGTTGGATTGACGATTGTTCTTTTGTGTCATGGAAAAAGGGTAAGCGTGGATCCTTGAAAGGTTATTAGCCCAGTGTGGTACGGTCAGAATCAGCTTGAGGTCCGTGAGTGGATCTAAATGTGAATGTGGGCTCTATATCAGGCCGGATGTGTTCGTTTCAGCTTAGCATTGTTTATGGAGGAATCTTCACGCCCTGGATGTTATTTATGTCATCGGAATTCCGTGAAATCTATATTATGCCAGGTGGGTTGTGAGGTGGTTTGATTATTCGCACTCGTATTGAGATCCCGTGTAATATTTGGTGTTGTGAAAGAAGGATGGCTCTCGAGATACAGGTCATTCATTACGCTGTAGTTGTGCTTGATTTTCGTACCGTATGGCGCTATTCATCTCTCTAGGATTTGTATTATGCATTTTACGTGCTTGTGTCGATATTCGCATATTTTGTAGTTATGAGAATTTTAGCTCGGTAAGTATTTTCTTATAGATTATTATGTGTGGAACGGGTGGTATGCCACCACAGGTATATCATTTGGATCGGGTGGTACGCTGCCACGGGTATCATGGTTGGATCTAGTTGCATGCCGTAACAATGTGATGTTGAGTACAGTTTCCCATATCTATTATTGTGTGTTTTGCTTCTCATTTTCTGAGAAAGGTTCATAACATCTTTCGGTTGCTTAAAATTAGTTACGTGGGTTGAGTAGTTCTTTCCAGAGTCGTTCCCTTATGTATCACATTCGAGTTTGTAGCTTGTTGGCATATTGTAGCATTATATGAGACATTTGGCAGTGTCGGAGCTGGCTTATTGCTTGAGCAGCTTGTACTAGGTGAGACGAGATTATTGGACCTGGGATCAGTGCGATCAGATTTACATGAGGCACATTAAAGAGTAAATATCGATATTCAGTCAAGAATGAGGTAATGATTCTTGTCGGGAGAAGAGACCCCATGAATTATGGTTCCACAGGTGGTTACGAGTTCCTATACATCTTTTCTGTCGTGGCAGTATTGCGAGAGCTGAAACGAGATTTATATGCTTCATAAGGTGTGTTGTGGACATCAGATTCGTGGGATTTTAGCTATTGTAGATAGGGGATGTCATTATGGTCATGTGAATAATGTGATGCATGGTGTGAATTCGGTAAGAGTATACAAACATGTATTAGTACGTCGTGTAGTGATACATACGGTGGTCGTATGTCAAAAACAGACATGGTAGAGAATTACACATGTTAGAATTTCGTTCTAGGACTTATTTGAATAAATAAAAGGGAGAATCTTCAGACTGGCTCAAGCTAATGTGCTCAACTGGGTTGTGGTAGCATGGGTAGGTGCACGAGGTGTTAAGCAGTGATATTGGACAAATCCGGAGCAGTTCTTAGCACGTTCGAGGACGAACGTATGTTTAAGTGGGAGAGAATGTAATGACCCGATCGGTCGTTTTGAGCTCTAGCGTGTCGTTCGTCGATTTGAGGCCTTGAGCAACTTCAGTTAAGGTATTATGACTTGTACGCGTGGTCAAAATTGAATTTCGGGAAGTTCGAAATTGATTCGAAAAGCGAATTCTAATTTTGGAAGCCTTAAGTTGGAGGAATTGACTAGAATGTGATTTCTGAGTAAACGACCTCGAAATCGGGATTTGAAGGTTCCAACAAGTCCGTATGATGGTTCGGACTTGGGCATATGTTCGAATCGGGTTTTGGATGACCCGGGAGCGTTTCGACGCCTATTGTAGAAGCTGGCATTTTGAAAGAATTTCATAAATTTGGGTTGAGATACATTTCAATGTTATTGACGTTCGTTTGTGTGATGACCCAAAAGGTCATCCCATATTTTTCTAGCTAATTCTATGTTCCGAAGTTGTGAAAATCTCCTTCTAGTCTTCTCTTTGGTTTTGTCAATTCAAAATCAACCATTGGCAAGTAGTTAGCACTTGTATTAACTTACTAAAAAGTTGGTTTTGAATATTTAAATAATCTGGAATAGATATTATTATAGATATTAACATACATTTAAAATTATAGTTGACATGATAGTCAAAAAGTGCCATCTTAAAATTTGTTTTATATTATGACTAAATTGTAAACACAAACCATTAATTAATTAAAATTTTGAAGAATTAAAAATTTGGAAGAAAAAAAAATGAAGCTAAAGAAGAAGAAGGAGAAAAAAAAGAAAAAAAAGTATATATGAAAATAAACTACTAGCAAAAATACAACGTAAGCATTAATTACAACAACAGCAACTCGTGTACTTACAAAATTTTGTTATCATTTGTTAAATGCTAGTCTTAATTAATCACTTTTTTAAATGCTATAAGTAATTAATGTATATGGAGTTTTCACCAGTTCTTGGGGTATTCTTGATTTTCAAATATAAGAAGAGTTGAATAATTTTAGTGATAACATATTTTGTAGGTTAGTTTATGAGCGGTTATTTTACTACAGGTTTTTGTGTGATTCCTGCTGAAGCATACACTCGAGAGAGGGCGTTATAAGGCGAAGGAACAAAATTCGAAAGGTGTATAAAACGTACAATGGACAATATGTTACTTCACTATTTATATAGAAAATAATATGAGGCATCCTTTAAAGGAATTCGTACTTTAATTTTTACCTTTTATGAGCAAATTAAATGTGTAAAATTTTAGAGGTAAAGCGAATTTATAGTATTAGCCTACTAGGTATAGGTTATTGTAAACCTAGTAGCATTTGCCTCGACTCTATAATTGTATTAAAAATTCACTTGATATATTATAATATTTAGTTCAGAATCTAGTATGTTGGTCCGATTATTAATGTAACATAAAATTTAATTCCTCAAACCGCCTCAGTAATTAAACATTGAATTAAGGGAAAACTACACAAACTGTCACTCTAGAAACTTTCCTAACCAAAAATAGCCCAAAACTAAATATCTACTAAAAAGGCTCAAATGTCATTTTGGCCCAAATAGTTTCAATTAATGTCAGTTTTTGTATCCGTTATTTTTTGCATACTCTCTCTCTTTCTCTATATCTCTCACTCTCTCTCTTTCTGCGATTTTTTCCTAAATTGAACCAAAATTGCTGAAATTGACGACAAAACAAGATACATTTGCGGTTATTTTCGTCTAATTCCAGGTAATTTGGAGTAGAAAACCTCTTGTTTTATATATTTTTCGGATTGTATGTGTTTTTGTAGAATCAATGTTGCTTTTCTTTAAGCTTTTGCGACTGAATTGTTTAGTTAGAGCTCATCGTGTGTATATGTTATAGACGATTTTGTATGTTTTGATCGAGTTTTCATATTAATTTCTTCACAAATTTCTGTAACCTTTTGTTCGTATATTTTTTTTTTAAAAAAAATTCTCATTGAACCTAGTTTCAGTTGTGAAACAGAGCAATATAAGAAGACAAACTCGTTCGATGAGTCTACCACCTTATTCAAAGTCGGTTTCAATTAAGAAATCGAGCAACATGAGAAGAGAAACTAGGTCGATGAGTTTATCTCCTCATTCAACCCCGGTTTTAGTTGAGAAATCAATTGATGAGTGGAATATGCAAAGACAAAATCATTCCGACAGTGTTAAAGTGTTTTAATCTCGAAAGGATGTTGTTGGACAATCTGAGAAAAGGAAGAGAAAAAGGGTTATAGTGGATGCTGATCGAGGTAAGAGAAAATGTTTCGTGGAGGACTAAGTGAATTTGGGTGTCAAACCAAAAAAAAGTAAGGTTCAAAAGGCAGAAAAAGTTAAAATTCCTGACAAAGTTTGTAAGGTACATACAATTCCAGTTATAATTTATTCTTTTGTTGAATCTTCTTTTAAAATTGGATTTAGTTTGTCTTCGTTTCATGTATTTGTAGCCTTGGAAGCTCTATATTCCAGTTGATGAGCCTTTTCCAGTTACTCATTGGTCATCATACACTAATGTGGACATCGTATCGATTTTACAGTCAAAGTTAACTGATCTCCAGCTTCGGACGTTTAGAAAAAGCTGTTTTGGCTATTTCCTTGATTTACCTCGAGTTGCTATCCAGGCACAACTTATTCGTTCTTTAATATTTAGGGAGTTAGTTCAGGATAAATGTGATCAATTTTATGTGAAATTGAATGACGAATGTGTTTTACGTTTTGGTCTTCGAGAATTTGGTGTTGTAAGTGGTTTAAACTGTTGTGGTGATGAACATGTTGAGGGTAAATTCAGTGGACCCAATAGGTTGGTGGATACTTATTTTTCTAGTTTTGAAGTGGTGTCAAAGAAGTCGCTTATTGATTGTTTTGAGAATAAGAAATGGCAGTCTGATGAAGACGTAGTTAAGATTGCAATTATTTATTTCATAAACACATTTCTAATGTCCACTCTGGCTCAGAAGATATTTATAAGTAAATGTGATTTCTATCTTGTCGAGAGTGGTGAGTATGTGTCGTTTCCTTGGGGTAAGATTGCATTTCGAGCTTGAATGAAGTCAGTGAGGGACAGGTTGAGGGGAAAGTCTGAGTTTTATAGGATTGGTGGATTTCCTCTTTCACTACAGATGTGGTTCTATGAATGTTGCACTGTAGTTGATAAAAAATTTGATGTTCGCGTTGGAGATAATACACCACGCATATTAAATTGGGAAATGACAGACATGCCAACGCGTGAGGACTTCTCTACTGGTTTCTTCAACAGCACAGGGAATAAGGTACCATCTTTTATGTCTTGATAGGATATACATTTATAATACACTGTAATTCATTGTGATACATTAAACATACAATTTTTATACATCTTTGATACATCTAGGACTGAAGCATTTTTGGTTACATTTGCAGTTTAAAAATATTTCTCTGAAACAGATGAAGGAGCATGTCCCACCAAAAAAGGTGCCAGGTGTCCAACCTGTTGATTATGACCGTGAGTTGCAGAAGTTTAAAGCTCATGTGAAACAAGTTTGTATTTTTCTGTTTTGTATACTTTTTTGAAAGTATTATTCAAATTGTATATTCAAAGTATATTTGTTTCATATTGTAGCTCCTTAAGCAGTTATATTCCTTCATGGAATATGTTTCTGATAAATTCAAGGATTTCTTTGAGTTGATAAATTCCAAGGTATGTGCTTCTTTTCCATTGTGCATTTCTTTTTATTTTTTAGTTAACTTAATTTATCCTTTTATTTAAAAATAGCTTGGTGCAAGACAAGTCAAATATGGTGCACATCCAGAGGAAGACACCAGTAGTCGTCAAGACAATAATCATTTTTCGAGCAATATGGAGTTTGGTGCAATGAAGATGTTGAAATGGATGGTTGTAAGGTGTGTTTAGTTGTGCATTCTGCACTTTTCCCTTTTCATTTATTTGTTGTTTTTGATAATTCGATTCTTTTAAAAAAAAAAATTGGTCGGTGCAACTGAAGGCAAAGATGTTCCACATTCTCAAAGAGATACTAGTGAGTATCATCGTAACAACATTGTGCTCGATGCATCAGATCAATTAGGTGTCAATATTATGGAAAGACCTTCTGGTGTGAAAGTTGACATGTTTGTTGCTAAAGTAACTTTCACACTAGATGTATCACATGATGGCGGTATTGGTGAGACTGCAGATGAGGCGGCAGGGGAGACGGAGGAAGAATCTGAGAAATAAAAGGTTCCTGAATCTCGGACCGGTGCTTTTTGTGCAACTGCAAGTGTTGATGAGGCAGTAGGGGAGATGAAGGAACAATCTGAGAAAGAGGTTGCTGAATCTCAGATGGTTCTGTACAAGCCTGAATTACTTCCTGAAGTATCACTGCAAATGGAAAAAAAATAGATGTCCTGTAAAGACCAATTCTTGAGATATTGTCCTCTGCTCACGACATGTATGGAAGGGCCTTCCTCCCCCCCCCTCTTCGAGAATGATACAGCAGTCCATGTCCTCATCATCCAAAAATAAATCCCTTATTGCCGCTAATGCTTCCTCTTCGTCCGTACCGTAGATGATATCAGCTTATTACAAGTTTTGTTCTAAGTGAGGTATTGACTACTCCAATGAGTAGTAAGGATTGCGTCATGGTGGCGACCAGTCCTTGAATTACTTCCAAGTGTACTCATAACCTAGCCATAAAGAGGTACCGTGCTTCTTGAGTGTTATTGGCTTCGTAATTCCCTGGAGATTTTTACCGAGCCCTTTGCCTGGCTCATATCCTTTCCAGTTCAAGATGCTCTCGATCTTACTGTCCCACCATTTGTCCTTATCCATGGCATTAACTTGTTCAATGTTGTCGTAGATTTCTCCACCCAACTTCCTTCTCCCCTTAGTGACCGAAAAAGTCTGGCGACCGTAGATATGGTTTCTACCGTATCCATGAATGAATACCTCTTGATTATTCCATCCAAACTTCAACGCTTGATGTAGGGTTGATTCCACGGCCCCAGTGGCATTTATCCAAGGTCACCCTAACAGCAAGTTGTAGGATGCGGGCACGTCTATCACTTGGAAGTCTACATCGAACAAGGTTGGTTCCATCTGTAAGCATAAGGTGATTTCTCCCATAGCGGATCTCTGCGAACGATCGAAGGCCTTTACATTGATCTCTCCTTCTTTTATATCATGTAGAATTTTTTCCAATTTCTTGCGTGTGATCAACAGACAAATGTTGAGACTGAAACCCCCATCAATTAAGATCCTTGTAATGAAGTGGTCCTCACATTGCACAGTGATATGCACTGCTCTATCATGCCCTAACCCTTCGGGCGGAAAATCGTCTTCATGGAAAGTAATGTTGTGGCTTTCCAGAACCTAGCCCACCATGTTTGCCATCTCCCCGCTGGTGATATTGTCTGGTACGTATGCCTCACTCACCACTATCAGTAAGGTGCTCCTGTGCATTTCAGAATTCTGTAATAGAGAGAAGATAGATATCTGAGCTGGTGTCTTGTTCAACTAGTTGAGGATTGAGTACTCCTTGGCTTGGATCTTTCTCCAATGATTGTCTGAACCTGTCTCAGTGGTGGGAGGACGGTTGGTGGCTTGCTTGCTAGAATTATCCAAATGTTCAGGGGTATAAACACTGCCAGTCCTGGTCATACCTTGTGCAGTAATGGCTTCCTCAGACCTACTTTTACCCTTTCTCCTTGCTTCAGTTGTGTAGTCCCATGGGATGGCGTTTGAGAAAAAGGGTAGCGTTGTTGACATTTCCACTGGAATAGGTGTGGTGATCCTCATTCCTACCGGAATATATGTTATAGGCGGCTGTACTGCTACTTCGAGTGGCCGTACAAACTCAACTTCAATCGGCACTGGGGTCTTTTATTTTATGGGAGGTCTCGATTGAAACTCGAGTGGAATGGACATGTTTACCTCAGCATCCCCAGATGGCGTGTCCTTTCATGCCAGAGTGTCCCTTCATGCTGGAGTGGTGAGCACATGATTTGTTTGGATTGATCCACTCAGAAGGGTTCTCAGGGGTTGCAGCAGAAATGGGTGTGACGTAACCGGCGACTTTGAGTCTTTCATATAGTTGATCAATGGGCTCGGCTATGGAATTATACTATTTTGGAGGGCAACAGTCGAAGTTAGGGCGAGGTGTTGGGAAGTTTCGGCGAGTAGGTGGTAATTAGTAGTGAGAAGGTTCAGAATTGTAGGCGTTGTAAACAAGAGCTGGTTGGGAGTATCTGGGCGAGGTAGGCTGATATGTGGGTGGTGGAGCTTGATATGTGGGTAAGGGTGCTTGGTATTGAGGTGAAGGACCTTGGTAACTTGGAGCTAGTTGGTATCTGGATGAGAGTTTTTGATATACTTGGTATTTGGGCGGGGACTTGGCTTGTTGTGCAACTATCACAACTCCCACATCCTTCTTTCTGGACATACCAGCAGACTGTAGAGCTTTATTAGTAGCTTGTAAAGCTTCAAAGTTGGTAACTATACCGCTTTTGATGCCTTCTTCGATTTGCTCTCCCAATTTGATGATGTCAGATAACTTATGACCTTCGACCACCATCAGTCACTTGTAATATGAGGATACTGAGCTCGTATAAAGAATTTCTTCATTTGTTCCTCCCCTAAGGCTGGCCTAACCTTGGAAGATTCTGACCTCTAACGAGTAGCGTACTCGCAAAAACTCTCTGTTGGCTTCTTCTTTAAATTCTTGATGTAGAACACATCCTGAGCATTCTCCGTATTGAACCTGAATCGATCCATGAAGTTTGTTGTCATGCTTACCCAATTATTCCATTTCTTTGGATCCTGGCCGATGTACCAGGACAGTGCATCTCCTTTCAAACTCCTCATTAAGAGTTTCATGCGGATTCTTTCATCTTTTCACACGCCAACCAATTTATCGCAGTAAGTTCTCAAATGGACTCTTCGATCACCAGTACCATCGAGCATCTCGAACTTAGGAGGTTTGTACCCCTCGGGAAGTTCGACATCAGGCTGTATGCAAAGATCTTAATAGTTCAGCCCCTCAATCCCTCTAGCTCCTTCGACGCCCTGAACTCGATTAGTCAACATCTTGAGTTCCTCGGCCAAATTCATGATGAGCCTAACCTTCTCGTCAGACTCAGGGGTATGCGGTGTGGAATGAGCCATGATTTCCATATAAATGGGATTATTGTAGGCCTGGAAGTGGTCTTTTTTCTGATCCTAGAGAGATAGAGCTTTATGGTGACAGGCACTGCATTGTGCTGGCGGGACTTGGTATTTGGGGTGATTCGGTTGTTTAGGGATGTTTTGTGGTGAAGTGGGGTTTGGATCATTTGGGAAGTGGACATCCGAAACATTGAGGGAAAATGATAGGTTAGCCAAATTCTTAACTTGGTCAAGTTCCTCATGGAACTTCAGCAGCTTCTTCTCAAGTGGAGACATACCCTCTTGCAGAACATGAATACCCCGACCATCAACGATCTCGACCTGTTCATCACTGTTGTCTTTTCTGACTCCGCTTGCCTCTTCCATCTTAGTTTTACCCTTGCTTTTTCCTTTGGGAGGACTAGGAGGAGGGCCCTTTGATCTTTTGCGATAGGCGGATGATGCCAGAATGCACGAACCAACCTTTGGGGAGGGGAATAATAAATAAAGAAAACAAAAAACGAAAAAAGTAATGAAGTTAGTGAGGATCATAAAAAATATATTGCAGTATCTAAACACATAAAGCGGAAATGTAAAGCGTGTCCTAAGTTAGGGATCTCTTTGTGCACGAGGTAGGCCTAGGGACAATTGATTTGGAAAATTTAAGATGCTAAACGCCTCATTTTATTGATAATAAAATAGACAAATCCAACACGACTCTAAGAATGCGAAAAAAATAAAATGCCACTAATGGCCAAGGGCCTTATTACATCAGAAGGCAAAGTAAAGAAAATCCTATCTACTTGGTCCCAGAAGGACCTTCCCGAGACTCGACATCTCTGCTCGCCTTGATCAGCGTCCCCACCTCGCGAAGTCCCAGTAGCAAGTAGGTCCTGGCTAGAATTCCTCCTCCGGCTCCCTCGGTCTTCTGACATGTCTCGATCCTCCTAATGAACTTCTCCTCTAAGTCGACTATGCCTCGCTCCAAGTGTGCTAGCCTCTAGGTGGAGGTGATGGCCATGTCTTTCCATTCCTCTATCAGCTTCTTGTTGGCCTCGTGTATTTTGTGATGATCTTCTTCACAATCACGGAGCCTCTTGCGCAACTAGTTGAGTCTAGTGATTGCCTCGGCCTTCTCATCTATGACCCTGTGGCCTTGAGCAAACCCTGGATCGATACTTCCACCCCAGTTATCTTCCAACCATCCCATATAATAAGGAGAGTAACCAGCATGATACCTGTCGGGTTCAATAGTGTACTTTCCTAACTGGATCTTGTAGTGCAAGAAATGCTGAGCTTGGCACTTATGAGGGATGATGTCGTTTTGAAAATCTGCCCTGAGATGACTCATCTTCTCGACCCTTGGTACAACTTGCTTCCTTCCTTCCTGCCTTATGACTCGGATCGGGACATAAGGATACGTCCCTCTTTGACCAATCAATATCAGAAATGGGGTGTCTCAAGTTCGGATGATGAACTCGTCGGTTACGAACCACTCAAACATCCACTAAATCTTATCCTTGGTCAAGTTTCCTAGCAACTCGGCGCATCCATTGGGGTTTTCTGGCTGAGCAAACATGTCGGGGATGTAGTTCATACGCTTTGGATGATGGAAAGCAATATGATCATCCCAAATTCTCCTATAGATGTCCTGACAGTAGTCGCTATTTTTCAAATGCTCAGTGAGCCACAGTTGGAATAATAGATTTCAATCCTGAAATGTTTTGTCCCTCGTGGACACTTTTCCAAGGCTCGGTACATGTCAGAAATGATCATTGGCATGTTACTGAAGTCCTTCCCGTCAATCTCTTCCATCAGAGTCTGGGTAACCATAGCCGTCCTGTCGGGAACAACATCAGACCCAAGAAGCATAATATAAAGACGAATACCCGGCGGTGAATGTGCCCTAGAGAAGTAAGGGCGAACTCTTCCTGATAAGTGCGGTAAGACTGGCTACGACCATACCTCTCGTACAAATAGTCAAAGGGGATGTACGAGTCATCCAAGCAGACCAAGTTTGGATTTTTCTTTAGTCCCATCATCTTGAGAAAACCTCGGCCTGTACGGTTTTCAGGCATCAATAACCCTTGAGACTCCCAAGCTAAATCGGGTAACCCTCCTATTTTCTCTAGAAATAGTGTCATCTCGTTATTTTCAAAGCGAAACACTGACCGAACACAGTCCCAGAACAGGGTATCAGCTTCTATCATCATGTTGTTAGGCTGAATGTCCACAAGAGAGGGCAGGTTGCCCAAGTGTTTTCTGACGATTGTTTTATCACTAGAGTGAAGATCCTCCACCAGTTTAGTAGTCTGGGGTGGATATTGGTGACCATGCCGAATCTGGGGACCTCGTGCCTCATTTCTGCAAAACAAACAGGTTAGGCTTTTACCCCCACCAAACTCGACTATTTAACATCAATAATTAGCATGGGCATTTAGTTCTCCAAATAAATGCACAGAATGTGAAGGCGTCTGTTTGGGTTCCAGGGAAACCCAATGGACTTTGGACAAGGCTATCTTAAAGCCTGTTGTGCGGACAACACGTTAGCCTGGCTAGGTTTGACCATGATGCAAGCAACATACAATAGAGTAAGGTTTTTATGGGGTTTTAGACCGGTACCTTTGCGCGGACAACTCAAGGGGGAAGGCACAGAACTGTCGACTGCACCGCTGATCGACTAGTTTTACCGCAAATACGCCTTTCCGAATTTAGGGGTAGTAATATTGGAATACCGCAACCACTCATTGTAAGCGCTGCTATAAGATTTTTGTTTGGCACAAGTGGAATATGAATGCGGAAAATGATATGCAATAAATAACATTTAAATAAGTAGGCATGTATTTTCACACTGAGGAAAGCGGTAAAGAAAGGAAATACAACAGTTATAATTGAAAGCAGTTACAAAGAAAACTTGAAGATACGTCAGTCTTGTGCAGGCGAAATAAATACTTGCAAAATTAAACAGTTAACAGCATATAACGGGAATTGGAAAGGGTATAAACATTTAAACAGAAATTGAAAGGTCCAAATTCACAAGACAACCTGTAATGGTGTGAGCCTAGGGAATAGCCCCAGCGGAGTTGCCATGCTGTCGCACCCCCCTTTTACCTTGCACGGGTCAGGTGCTGAGTGATAGGGTTTATGACATTCTAGACAACTCCTTAAAAGAAGAGGTTTAAGGAAGAGTCGCCACCTAACGATTTTATGGTGCGTCAGGGCACCTAGAGTAGATAACTCATAAACTAGTTTGCATTACGAGAGATTGGGTAAGGGCTTGAAGTTATCCTAAGGGGAAGGTATTAGGAACCCCTTAAGATCAATAACTGTGGGTGCCAACCAAGAAGTTTTCTGAATTTGGACGGTAGACAAATAGCAAGTAAGGTTCGTATAAGAGGGGATTTCAAACAAGTATGAAAATCTTTAAAGGGTTTCTGGGAAAACATCAGGGTAAAAACATTTGAAAAAAATTGTCCTAGGTCTAAAGTAATACGGATCACGTTAATGCAATACCCAGTAATCACTCATTGAAGAGGGGCTACACGTGGTATTAGCGCACCAGTCATCATATCCGTATTCTACCCTTCCCACCCCGTGAGGTTAGAAGTGTGTGCTGGTCACAAAAGCTTATTGCCTGCTATTACCCGTCCTATTCTATAAGTCCTGGAGGGTGTTTAGGATTACTAATCCTACAAGGTGGGTACTAGGCTGAACCCTTAAGTTTTAAAGGATAAACTTTAGGCGACAAGTAGAAAACAATTAGGACTTGCACATAAAAGGTTCACATAGGCTGTTAGGGGCTCATATATCCCTCCACGAATAAACACATAAATAGCACGTCTCATACACAATAAGGGTCTCAAGGTCAAAACTTAAAACATGAGATTTGTGTGTTAAAATAACGGGTATCAACGAAATTTTAGCAAAGGGAATATTTTGAAAAATAAATCAGTAATAAAGCAGGAATAAAACAGAGTAGTTTGAAGACAGAACATGATTAAAAATAAACAGAGAGATTTGTAGAAAGAAGTGACTGATGTTGGAAACCTAGTAGTTCAAAAAACGAGCAGGAGTCAGCAATTTAAATGAATTTTAGTAAAAAGTGAATGAGTAATTTCAGAAACCAGTAATTTTGAAAGGAAAGCAGGGACTTTAAATAACAGAGTGATTTGTATGTATTTCGAAAAAAAAAGGGTGAATGGTTTTTAAAATTCAGCAATTTATCGGCAAGCATGAGTTGAGGATGGTACCAAACAACAAATTCTTAAGGATTTCAGAAAAGAACTGATTGATTTTAAAGACCAACTTTTAATACAGGCAACACATAAAACAATTGATTTTGGTAAGTATTAGGCCTAAGGTTTTCCTAGGCGTCCGTATATATACTGATTATGCATACATTGATTATGAGTCCTGATGCATGATTTCTAGATGCAAATGCAGAAGAAGCAATATCACATTATAGTTTATTATAGTTATTAGCTGTTAGCAGGATTTTTAAAATAAACATGAGAATAACAGAGATGCTGAAGTAAACAACCTAAACATGGTTTCTAATGCATGGTATGTATGTCCTAAGCATGATACTATTGCACACACAGGTAAATAAATCCTATAATCATGATTTCTACCCATAACTATCTAAGCATGCATAATCCCCTCACATAATTACTATCTAGCCCCAAATATTTCTTTACAGATTATTACAAACCAGGGATAATAGATTACGCAAGTGAATAAAGGCAAATCAATAAGTTATACTACATAGAGCCTACCGGTAGGCCCAACGTCCAAGATCCCTCTGCCATATGCCATGACCTCTCAACCCAAGTGTGTCATAGTCTCTAAGGACCTCAGAAGATCCTGGACAGTGCTCACACCTAGGTACCCTAGCCAGGGATGAATAAGTGTAGTGTAGAAGGCCAGCCTTGTGCGTCAGAGTTCAATGGGTACTCGGAGCTTCCCAAGGCAGTGCTCACACGAAGGGGGCAGAACCTAGAATTAAGAGTGGTGGGAAGTGCTTGGATTTTTAAAAGAGAATTGGAGTTTGAAAAGAGTAGTTTTATACCAACAACACTTTGAGAAATAACTTTAAGAAAAGTAGTAAAGGAGGTTTAAAAGTGAAGCCGTACAACTGTAACCAATAGGCAAAAGGACTCATGAAAGAGCAAACACAAACAGGGGTAAGGGATTGGGGACAGATAACACTAAACATTATAGTGAGGCAGATTTACAGTTATCACATAATTACCAAATAGTTGTCACATAATAGCATAAGTTAATAGGATCAGGACTGCATAATATTCAAGTAGCAGGAAAGGCAGATTTACAGCATATAGAGTTAAACAGAAGGTGAGAACAAGTAACCACAATCAAGTCAAGGCAAGAAATATCAACCTGTGAACACATAAGCATGCTGGAGACATATCAGACTCAAGAGAAAGGGAAAATAGTAAAGAGGGGGAAGGGCATGCTAATTACATAATTACAGAGAACCATATGGAAAACAAGATACATATTCAGACTTGACTAAAAGGGAAGACATGACAGGGGTTAATCTAGTTACATGGTAGACAGTAGAACCATAGGATAAAACACATAAGGAACATCAAGTAAATAAACAAGAACTGGATCATATTGTGTATAGGTGCTATAAAGCTAAATCAGAAAACATACCAGTCAGAGAATAGAGAACAACAAAGTGTAAGCGATAGCACAGCAACAACAGTATGCAGAGCAAAGAGAGCAGTAGAGAACAATAGTGTGCAAGCAGTATCCAGAAGCACAACAGTAGTGGGTATTACTCAGTCTTGGCTTTCAACCGACTGAGTAGTCAATAATAGATGCAAAGAGCATGAAGAGGTATGAAAGCACGAGAAAAGGCAGTGTATATATATAGTCGAAAACCAAGTAATAACATAGGCAAATAGTAGTAACTTAGCATAATTACAGGAATAATTGTTCAGTCAGAATCAATCATAGTCAATCAAGGACCTGAAATCCCTTTAATTAGGGAGTCAAGCTCAAACGATGCAAATCATGGCCAAATAAGGAAAATGAATCAGATTAAGACTGATTCTGTTATTACAGGATATGGGAATCACATAGTATATAATAAAAGCCAAATACATGAATTGAACTAACAGTTATTTATAAAGTAAAGCAGAGTATTAGTTTTGAAAAATTGATTGAAAGAATCTCGGATGTAATCACAATTGCTGGGAATCCCATGTAATTAAGGAAAGTATCACATAAGTAAGGAAACCTTTCAAAAGATGGTACAAAATTACAAAGGAAATACATGAAATCATCTATTCAAGGAAAACATCACAGGTCTGGGAGATTTTACACAAAATCTGTATAAATCATTAGGTGAATAATCAATAAGGCCAATGGTCAGACTTATTAAACGTTTAAACAATAGTCATTGATCGACACAGAGAAACCTTAAGCAATATTCATAGAACAACGGATAATTAAAAGTCATATCAATGAATTAAAGTAAGAGTCACAGAGAACACACAGACGCTCTTGTAAGAGAAGAAAACACAGTCAAGTAATGAAGGCTAACCTAGAAAATTAGGGTTTTAGCATAATAGTTCAGACTACAAGAAAATCATGAGATACTCGTTCAAACACAGTAGAGATGGCTAGAAATCAAAGAAGAATTGTTTTGAAAACAGGTTTAAGAAACCCTAGTTTTTGAAGTTTTTAAAAACAAAATTTTCCAGAGAAAAATATAGAGAAGCTTCATAATATTATAAATATAGAACGGATCTTAAAAGAAACTGCAACTCTTACTCAAACGGCCGAGGAAAGGCCGGAAACTGGCAAGAGGTCCAAGAGAGGTGAGTGAACCGCTCCACGTTCGTCTGAAGGCCTCAGGGTAATACTGAGCCGGTGAGAGAGAAGCAGATGGCCAGGAGGTGGTGAAGAACCAAGTTTCCGGTGAGCCACCGGAGAAGACGACCAGAAACCATCGGAAAAATGAAGTCCAAGAGACTTCTAGAGAGTCCTATAGAGGGATGGAGAAATAGAGAGAGGAACTGTCTCGAAGGAATGAGATGGAAGGGGGGGGGGGTAGGTTAGAATTAAATTAGGAAGGTAATATCTGGACCGATGATCAAATATGATCAATGACTCAGATTCGCTTGGGATTGGGTCGGGTATTTGATAGGTTTGGGCTTGGAAATTGGGCTGGTTACATGGGTTGGGTATTGGGTTAATAAAATTAGGTGGGGTTTGGTTGAAATGTGGCTAGGATTTAAATAAAATGTGGCTGGTCGTTAAATAACCATAAAAACTGATAATTAATTAAAATAGCTAATAATTTTATAAAAAATGAAATTAAGTTTAAATAGGTCAAATTACAGTAATTAACTAATATTAAGTGCAAACGATGCATAAGTTTCGCATTAAAATAATGTAAAATGTTCCGTTGGGATATAATTGTAAAATTGTTGTAATTGAAATTAAGACCGACCCAATTGGCTAATTTGTGAAATAATTGAGTTTCACTAGATAAAAAAACTGATTATAAATAATATGCTGAGCAGGGAAATATTTTAAAAAATTATTTCTAGCATAATTTATGAATTATTTAAATATGAAATATTAAAATAAACAGGAAAATAATTTAATAAAATGTGGGAAAATAGGGAAAAACACTCATGACTCATGAGACCTACGAGAACCTAGCTCTCTGATACCATGTTGTCACGACCCAAAATCCATAGGTCGTGATAGCGCCGGACACCACTGTCAGGCAAACCAAATCCTTAATTAATTGAATATATTCATGTTTTTACATTTTCGAACCGTTACCTTTTCTTGCATTTCATAATCAAGTAAATAAATTTTCATAAATTAAATATGACAGCAAATAAATTCTATTATTTAAAAACAGTGATCTCAGATTTCCACTTAAACAATTATCCCAATACATATTCCACAACCCGGTATCACAAGTACATGAACTATTTCTAAGAATTTATACAATCATTACAAAGCATGTACGAAATACAACTGGACGAGGAAATTTAAAATGAAATAGATACAATATGAAGGTTATTCTATCAGCTGCAGATCGCTTCCGAAAGATGCAGCTCGCATGAGTCTCTGAATCCTCCACATTTTCTATGTAAGTACCTGTGCAATAAAATGCACAGCAAGTGTAGTATGAGTATAAAAACAATTGTATTTAGATTCGGTTGAAAGATGTCGTAGAGCTTATGAATTTTATATACCGGGTTTTGGGAAATTGTAAACTCTGTCAAGATTTCTATATCGAGGCTGTTATAATTCCTTTATTATTTTTGTTGTTCAGTGGAAATGATTCACGACCCATTTCCGGAGTCGTGATGGCGCCTGTCGTGGAACCAGGAAAGCCACCCATTTTATCTAACTAAATACAATTTCCCATATAACACCCTTTTTAACAAGTCTGAAATCAATAATAATAATAATAATAAATCCAATATTTTTGGGAAAACCAGTTTATGAAATCAAAAGACCAAATTCTACTAACCCCGGATCCAGTGTCACACAGTCATGAGCGGCTAATATTTAATACAACCAAAAGAAATGACTAACATAGTGTGAAAAAAATACGACAGGTAGAAAGGAAAGAGAAGAGATCACGATCGCCAGTTGCTACCTCGTCAACTCTGATGAAACTGCTGTGCTCACTGACCCGAGCTTAATTCCTCTGTACCTGGATCTAGACACAAGGTGCAGGGGGTAACGTGGGTACACCAAGTCAGTAGTAACGAAACCAAACTACGGGCTGAGAGGCAGTTACAGATTAAACCTCTGATAATTCGAACAACAGTATATAAACTGGACATGATACTAATATATTCGGAAATAAACACAATGCATCAATATATGTTTGTAACTCTAAATACTAGCATAAATTCATATAGAATCAAGAATAATGTGTACTCATTAATCAAGCTCTCATAAGGTGGTCCACTCAGTACTAGAATACGGCCTTCAGTCCCAGGGAAGTCCATCCCGGATATTACATAAACACAAGTGACACAGTCACCAATTACTGAGGAAAAAGGCCGATCCAGCCCCCACGGAGAAGATCCATCTCCGTAACATAATAACCACGGAGAAATCTATCTCCAGAACATAATAACCACGGAGAAATCCATCTCCGGAACATAATAACCATGGAGAAATCCATCTCCGGAATATCTGTGCGCTCACTGGGGGTGTATAGACTCCGGAAGGGCTCCTTTCAGCCTAACCGCTATATCAAGCCAATGAAGGCATGATTTCAGGATCACTGCGGTGTGCAGTCCGACCTCATAACTGTCTCAAAACCAGGCTCCAAGTCTCACTCAGTCAGTACCTTCTAGTCTCACTCACAATGCTTTAACATATGAAAAATCAGTTCAAACCAATGATAATATAGAACAAACTAGCAATTTACGAGTCTGAGGCATGAAACATATACTATAGCAGGACTGAGTACATGAAAGCAATAATCGACCATTCCGGTCTAAACACATCGGCGTGAAGCCTTAACATTTATACTTAGCATGATTTCTATTTTGTTCAAGGTAATTACCACCTTCACAGTACAATACCAATCTGAGATAACTAGTAGACGGTGCCATGGTATGGGCCAGGCTACAAATATCAAATAGTTTGGGGTTTCGAACCCTCAGATCCATGTTTGGAAGCGTTACTTACCTCAAACCGGCTAATACACTACTCTGCAGTGCCCTTGCCTCTAATTTCTTCCTCTGAGTGCACCAAATCTACCAACAATCAGATGTGTATCATTATAATATGCTAGGGAACTAATCCCAATCGAAATGTATCAAAAATACTCAAAAATTCCGAAATTGGTCAAACCTGACCCCCAAGCCCACATCCCGAAACTCATGAACTTTTATACCAAACTATTCTTCCTCATCTCATGATTCCGTACATATAAAGAACACTAAATTCGGAGTCCAAATGACCCCTCAAATCACCATTTTAAATATTCTTAATCCCAAGCCCTAATCACCCAAATTTATACTGATTTTCCCTCAATTTCCATCATAAATCCGACCTTTAATCACATATAAACGAGTTTAGAGTCCAAAAATCCTACTTTGACGAAGAACTATCAATTCCCTCTTCAAAACCCTTCGAAAAGCTTCAAACTCGGATGAAATATTGAGAAAATGGCTAATATTCGCGAAGACACTTTATTATACCTTCTGTCCAGTGGGTCAGCACCTGCGACCACCTACACGCACCTGCGGATCCCAGGTCGCACCTGCGGGAAAAACCTAAGGCCTCAAATCCCGCACCTGCGATTTACCAACGGAAATCCCCTCACTTGACAAACTTCCGCACCTGTGGTGCCACGTCCGCTCCTGCGGGACCGCTCCTGTGGCTCCCCATCTGCAGGTGCGGAAACACCAGTAACAGAACCTCAGCATTGACAAAATCATTCCAAACTCCCCGTTGACCATCTGAAACCATCCTGAACCCCTCGAGACCCCAACCAAACATACCAACACCTCATATATTATTATTCAAACGTAGTCGAGCCTCCGAAACATCAAACATAACATCAAAACACCAGAATCACATCAAATTCAAGCCTAAGAATTGTGAAATTTCTAAAATCCTCCAACGACGCCGAAACTACCCAAAACAACTCCGATTAACCTGAAATTTTGCAGACATATCCAAAATGACATTACGAACCTGTTCCAACTATCGGAATTCCATTCCGACCTGGATAGCCTATTTTCCGCTGCCGGCCGGAAATTGCCAAAAACTAACTTTCGCCAATTCAAGCCTAATCTTACACCGGACATCACAAAAATATTCCGAACACACTCCTAAGTCCCAAATCACCTAACGAATCTATCCAAGCCATAAAATCCGCATTCCGAGGTCATTTCTCAATAAGTCAACTCTCAATTGACTTTTCCCATTATAAGGCTATCTCTTAAAGACTAAGTTACTGAATTCTCATTTAACCATTCCGATTTCAGGCCTATCGACTCTAACACATCAATAATAGAATAACCAATCCATGAATAGTCAATGACAACAATAATAATGCAAGTTCTACGTAATGACAGACCGGGTCGTTACAAAATGTTAGGCTTACCTAGTCATTAGGACTATGTGTCACGACCCCAGTTCACACTCCGTGGACATGTCGTGATGGCACCTAGTCCCTCTAACTAGGTAGGCCTAGAAATGCAGAATAACGACATAACTTGCGGAAAAGTTCAGTAGAAGAACGCTGAACAACCTAAAGGAAAGACTATATATAAATGCCACTTGGCATATACAATCCAAAATAATACGGAGGTCTACAATATCACCCCAAAACCTGGAAACTCACGGGAAGCACAGGCTAACAGAATATAATCACTACTCTACCTCCAGAATGTCTATACAAGTGTAAGGAAGGATAAACTTTTCATAAAATTTGGAAAAAGATAGAGACTCCTGGTCTGCGAACGCGACAGTTGTACCTTGAAATCTCTGCTGTATCTCTCAACCTCGGGGATAGTGCGCCTGAGTGGAGGTACCTGGATCTTCACATGAAAAACATGCGCAGGAAGGGCATGAGTACACCACAATGGTACTCAGTAAGTGCCAAGCCTAACATCGGTCGTGTAGTGACGAGGAAGGTCAGGGCCCTACAGAGGTCAAACAATATAATAGGGATTTACAGTATGAAAACAGACAGTAATAATAAATGCAGTAGTGAAACAAGTCGGGTCAAACAAGGCAATAAGAAAACACAAGAATTGAGTAAACACGGAGTATGAACAACTTAGTAACAATGAGGATCTCCCAGGATACCGTCCTGTAGCCCTTTTCTCAACTGTCTAATGGATCTCCCGGGATACCGTCCCGTAGTCCATCATATTTATAACCGAAGGATCATTATCTGTGCGGGGGGATCTCCCAGGATACCGTCCCGTAGTCCCAAAGTAAATATGCAGGGGGATCTCCCGGAATAACGTTCTGTAGTCTCAAAGTAAATATGCAGGGGGATCTCCCAGGATACCGTCCCATAGTCCCAAATAAATGTGCAGGGGGATCTCGCGGA
Source organism: Nicotiana paniculata (assembly GCA_005239505.1). Lineage (NCBI taxonomy): Eukaryota > Viridiplantae > Streptophyta > Magnoliopsida > Solanales > Solanaceae > Nicotiana > Nicotiana paniculata. The sequence continues at coordinate 23,465 of ML359165.1, forward strand.
ATAACGTTCCGTAGTCCCAAAATAAATGTGTAGGGGGATCTCTTGGAATAACGTTCCGTAGTCCCAAAGTAAATATGCAAGGGGATCTCCCGGTGTAACATTCTGTAGTCCCAGAATAAATGTGCAGGGGGATGATCCGGAATAACGTTCCGTAGTCCCAAAGTAAATATGCATAGGGATCTCCCGAAATAACATTCCGTAGTCCCAAAATAAATACACGGGCACAACAAGAAGACGTGAAGAATTAAAGTGCAAAAATACAAGTCAACACGTAATTTTAGTCTAACATGCTTCGCGTAGTGGAATTAAGGCAACTTAATCAAATAAGCAACTCATGCAACTAGGCATGATTCTCTAAACTAACATAGACTATAGTTGCAATTAAAATAAAACAGTTAAGAAAGAAACTCAGGCTAAATATTTAAAGTAAAAATCAGATTTTCAACAATTAGCACAAGTACGCACTCGTCACCTCACGTACAAGGCATTCAATTACAAAATATCACATCCTAAGGGGTAAGGTCCCCCACAAAAGCTTAGACAAGCCACTTACCTCGAACCGACTCAATGTCAACTTGAAACCAGACTTTTTCCACGAGTATCCGACTCCAAATGGCCCAAATCTATTCAAATAAATTTCATACCTTAAATAACACCTCATGCAATTGATTCTACTATTCAATTCAAGGTTACGATGCGAAATTAGGTGAAATGACCAAAACACCCCTCAGACCAGCATTTTGGAGTCGGGTAAATTTTACATTTTCAGAACCCTCGTACTCTCACGAGTCTAGCCATATAAAAGTCTCTCAAATCGGAGGTCAATCACCCACTTCAATCCCAATTTTAGAAAAAAACTAAGTTCTACCCCAAACACCCAATTTCATCCATGGAAATCCTTGATTTTTAAGTTAAAAACGTGTTAAATGATGTTAATGATTGAAAGAAATGAGTGAAAACCAACTTACAACCGATTTGGAAGAGTCTTGTTCTTTGGAAAAGTCTCCTAAGAGTGTTGAGTTTTAGAAAATGTGAAATATGAAGTAAAAACTCGACTTTTGTACAGTGTGGGCTTCTGGTTGGCTTCGCAAATGCGAACAGTGGTTCGCAATTACGAATACCCTTGACATGGTAATTGCGAATTATAGTTCGCATTTGCGAAGACTGAGCAGGATGGGGGGAATTTGCAGTTGCGAACATCTTGTTCGCATTTGCGATCAGGCCTGCCCAGGTATACCTTCACATGTGATGATATTGGTTGCAATAGTGATCATGCCTGCCCACCTATACCTTCGCATTTGCGATGCTGGCTTCGCAAATGCGAAGCCTGCATATCAGCCACACCAGCAGATTTCATGTCCAAAAATGAAGTCTGTGGCCTACCCAAAACTCACCCGAGCCCTCGGGGCTCCAAACCAAATATACACACTACCTCGAGAACATCCTATGAACTTATCTGTGCGATCAAATCGCCAAAATAACATCGTATACATCGAATTAAGCCTCAAAATCCCTTATTTCTATCAAGTTTCATAAAACTTCAAATTTTCAATTTTTAAGTCCGAAACACGTCAAACGAGATCCGTTTTCAACCAAACATTACAGAAAGGACTCAAACCATGTATAAGACCTGTACCGGGCGCCGAAACCAAAATAGGGCCCAATACCGTCACTTTCTAATCAGATTTCATTTCCAATCTCCTTAAATATTTCCATAAAACAATTTTTACTCAAAAATTCATTTCTCGAACTTGGGACCTCAGAATTCCATTCCGGGCATACGCCCAAGTCCCATATTTTCCTACGGACCCTCCGGGATCGTCAAATCACGGGTCCGGGTCCGTTTACCCAAAATGTTGACCGAAGTCAAATTTATTCATTTTAATATCAAAACTTAGCATTTTTCACAAAATTTTATATTGAAGCTTTCCGGTCACACGCTAGGACTGCGTACGCAAATCGAGGAAACCCTAAATAAGGTTTCCAAGCCCTCGGAAGCACGGAATGAGTAATAAAATAGGTGATGAACCACCCACATTCTCCACCTCTAAAACAACCGTTTGTCCTCGAACGGACAGAAGAAGGAAGCACCTGAGTCGGGGAATAGATGAGGGTAACGGCTGCGCATATCGGACTTTGACTCCTAGATCGATGCCTCAGGAGGCTGACCTCTCCACTGAACAGGAACAGAAGGGAAACTCTTGGATCTCAAACGGACCAATGAACCTAGAGCTAAGCTTGACCCTCTTCCCAAATCTCATCACGCCTTTCATAGGTGACACTCGGAGCGATACTCGCTCACCAACAAGAAAAACCACATCTCGCACCTTGCGATCTGCATAACACTTTAGCCTGGACTGAGGTGTACGAAGCCTATCCTGAATGATCCTGACCTTGTCCAAGGCCTCCTGAACCAAATCGGTACCCAACAACCGAGCCTCTCCCGGCTAAACCACCCAATCGGATATCGACATCGTCTACCATATAAAGCCTTATACGGGGCCATCTGAATACTAGATTGATAACTGTTGTTGTAAGTAAACTCCGCCAATGTCAAGAACTGATCCCAAGACCCCCCAAACTCAATCACACACGCACGGAGCATATCCTCAAGAACCGTGAAGTGAGTTTAGTACCTCTCTCTGAAATAATAGAAACTGGAATGCCATGTAGACGAACGATCTCCCGACTATAAATCCCTGCCTACTGCTCCGATGAATAAGTAGTCAATACCGGAATGAAATGGGCTGATTTGTTCAGCCGATCCACAATCACCCAAATAACATCATGCTTCCTCAAAGTCTGAGGAAGTCCAACAACAAATTCCATGGTGATCCGCTCCTACTTCCACTTTGGAAGCTCAATCTGCTGAAGTAACCCTCCCGGTCTCTGATGCTCGCATTTGACCTGCTGACAGTTGAGGCACTTGGCTACAAAATCTGCTATATCCTTCTTCATTCTTTGCCACCAATAGTGCTGCCTCAAATCCTGATACATCTTCGTAGTACCCGGATGGATGGAATACCGCGAACTATGGGCCTCTGCTAAAATCAACTCTCGAAGCCCATCAACACTGGGCACAGAAATCCGACCCTGCATCCTCAATACCCCGTAATCTCCAATGGTCACATCTATGGCATCACCGTGTTGGACCGTGTCCTTGAGGACAAGTAAATGAGGATCATCATACTGCCGCTCCCTGATATGATCGAATAAGAAAGACCGAGAAACCACACAAGCTAATACCTGGTAAGGCTCAGAAAGATCCAATCTCACGAACTGACTGGCCAAGGAATGAACATCTAAGGCCAGAGGCCTCTCGATAGTAGGAAAGTATTCCAAACTCCCTAAACTCTCCGCCTGGTGACTCAAAGTGCCAGCCACCACATTGGCGTTCCCCGGGTGGTATAATATAGTGATCATAGTCCTTTAGCAACTCTAACCATCCACGCTGGTTCAAATTTAGATCCTTCTGCCTGAATATGTGCTGCAAACTCCGGTGGTTAGTATAAATCTGACAAGGCACACCGTACAAATAATGACGCCAAATCATCAAGGCATGAACAATGGCAGCTAACTCAAGGTCATGGACAGGGTAATTCTTCGCATGTATCTTCAGCTGTCTGGATGCGTAGGAAATCACCCTACTGTCCTACATCAACACCTCCCCAAGGCAAACTCGCGAGGCATCACAATAAATGGGATAGGACCCCGAGCCAGTAGGCAATATCAAGATCGGGGTTGTAGTTAAAGCTGTCTTGAGCTTCTGAAAGCTCGCCTCGTGCTCCTCTGTCCACTAAAATGGAGCACTCTTCTGGGTCAATCTAGTCATAGGGGCTGCAATCGATGAAAATCCCTTCACAAAACAGCGGTAGTAACCTGCCAAGCCAAGGAAACTGCGAATCTCTGTAACTGAGGACAGCCTAGGCCAACTCTGCACGACATCTACCATCTTCGAATCCACTTGAATGCCCTCACTTGATACCATGTGACCTAGGAATGCCACATAACTCAACCAAAACTCACATTTTGAGAACTTTGAATACAACTTCTTCTCTCTCAAGGTCTGAAGTACTGTCCTCAGGTGCTGCCCATGATCTTCCCGACTCCGGGAGTAAACAAGAATATCATCTATGAAAACAATGACGAACGAGATGAGATATGGCCTGAACACACTGTGCATCAAATGCATGAATGCTGCGGGGGCATTAGTCAGCCTGAATGATATAACTAAAAACTCGTAATGGCCATACCGAGTCCTGAAAGCAGTCTTCAGAATATCCGGCTCTCGAATCTTCAACTGATGGTAACCTGAGCGCAGATCAATCGTAGAAAATACATGCGCGCCCTGAAGCTGGTAAAATAGATCATCGATACGAGGCAAGGGATAACGGTTCTTCACTATAAACCTGTTTAACTGGCGATAATCAATACACATGCGCATAGAACCATCTTTCTTCTTCACAAATAAGACAGGAGCACCCCAAGGTGAAACACTGGGTCGAATAAAACCCTTATCAAGCAATTCTTGTAACTGATCCTTCAACTCCTTCAACTCAGGTGGAACCATACGGTAAGGAGTAATGGAAATGGGATGAGTTCCTGGCATTAAGTAAAATCAATGTCTCTATCTGGCGGCATGCCCGGATGATCAGCTGGAAACACATCGGCATAATCCCGTACCACTGGAACTGAATCAATAGAAGGGTTATCAACATTGACATCTCTCACATAAGACAAATACGCGACACACCCCTTCTCGACCATACGAGGAGCTCTAAGAAAAGGGATAACTCTACTGGGAGTGTGAGATAAATTACCATTCAACTCAACACGCGGAATACCTGGCATAGCCAGCGTCACGGTCTTGGCGTGACAATCAAGAATAGCATAATGGGGCGACAACCAGTCCATGCCCAATATAATATTAAAATCCACCATATCGAGTAACAATGAATCCACACTGGTATCAAAACCACGAATAGTAACCAAACATGACCGATAAATGCAGTCCACAATAAGAGAATCCCCCACAGGAGTAGAAACATAAACAGGAGAACATAAAGAATCTCAAGCTATACCGAAATGCAGAGAAAAATAAGAAGACACATACGAATACGTGGAGCCTGGATCGAATAGAACCGATGCATCTCTGTGACAAACAAGTATAATACCTGTGATGACAGAATTATGTACAGCCTCCAGTCAAAGATGACGTAACCGCATCATCTGCCTTTGAAGTAGAAGTGACACCACCTCCAGCTACACCTGCTCTGTTTGAGGTAGAAGTATCTGCACATTTCACTGTGACGGTGACATCCACACCACCCTTCAGCTCCAACGTTGTACCTTGGATTATGTTGCCGAGGCTAGGAGAAAGAGGAAAGTAAAGATGGAAGAGTCCGGTGCTGCAGAAGGGATGACCAAAACGGGCAGAATTTACACACCTGAGAATTTGGGAGAGATCAGTAAGCGAGCTTCTAAAAAACAACTCGTCATTGAAACTGGTCCGGACGACCTTCGGAGAAAAGCAAAAGCAAGGGAGTATTTTGTTGTTGATCATCTGAATAAGACTCCCGCCCAGATATCCATCTTATCGTTGCTGCAAATTTCTGAAGCATACAGGAATGCTCTGATGAAGGTACTGAATGAAGCTTATATGTGCAACAACATTACTAGCGGAGAAATGCCCAATATGGGGGGACAAGTTTTTGAAAGTCACAATATCACCTTCCATGAAGACGAATTGCCACCTAAAGGATTAAGCTACAACAGGGCGCTGCACATTACAGACGGAAGGTCAAGCCTCAACATGTGCCCGCTGATAACTCTGAAGAGGTTAGGAAACGGCCTACATGAAATACGAGCAGGATCTATGAAAGTGAAAGCATTTGATGGGCCACAAAGAGCCACGATTAGAGAAACCAACCTATGCTTGCAAATGGGTCCTACCTCGTTCGCTGTTTAATTCCATGTACTAGACATATCCGCCTACTACAATCTGCCGCTGGGATGGCCTTGGATACATGCCGCTGGAGCTGTCGCATCTACTTTGCACCAAACGGTAAAATTTGAATGGAACCATCAAGAAGTGATCTTCCATGGAGATGGGAGAAACCATATTTACACCAATCATACTATTCCGATGGTAGAAAATAGAAGGAAGTTATGTGGAGAAACCTACCATCGCATCGAGCGTGTCAACACGATTGAGAAGGATAAATGGTGGAGTAGCAAAATCGAAAGCATACTGGCATGGACAGGGTATGAACCTGGTAAGGAGCTTGGTAAAAATCTTCAAGGTATCTCCAAACCAGTACAACTGAAGCACCATGGCACAACCTTTGGGCTCAGATATCAGTATACCTGGCAGGAATATCGGAATTAGTCGCCACCATGGCTTGGTCTATACTATCCTCTAGAGAAACCCGTGCCGCACCTGAATCAGACCTTCCATCAGGCCGAGACAATATGGGGGTCAGAGGAAGAAGAAGCCTTCGCAACATTCAGGAAATTGTTCTTAGAAGACGATGATATGGATTGTTGTGTAATAGCTGAGGAGGAGGAGGAAGATGGCCTCACTATCTAGACAATGGAAAAGGGAGCATCTCTCAAGAACTGGACCGCTAAACATTCAAGGGCCCGACGAGTCTCGGGGTAGCAAGGCTGACAGCATTGTTTACTTTCGAAAATGATTTCCTCTTTTGCATTTTATTTTAAATAATATTTTAAGTGTTCGTTTCGTAAAAATTTATTTGAAATCATTTTGTTTGACATTCTAAATGGCTTGATGTTTATATTACTATTGTTCTTTCATATCTTTATCCCTACAACATTACTATTTCTTATCTTAAAGAACCAACGAGTGTGACATATAATGAGATAACGGAACCCAAGGACAGTGATTCAGAAGAAATAGAAAAAGAGGATGTAATACCTGAGGAAATTGTTAGAGAAGTGGAGAACTTTTAGAACAAGCCCAAGTCCAACCTGGACGAGACCGAGATAGTCAACTTGGAAGACTCCTAAACCGTCAAAGAAACCAACATAAGCATCCATTTGTCAGTGTCAGAGAATGAAGAATACACTCGGTTCCTAAAATATTATGAGGAAATCTTTGCATGGTCATTCAACCACATGACATGTTTGAGCACATCCATAGTGGCTCATAAGTTAAATACAAATCCAATGTGTCTACCAGCGAAGCATAAACTCAGGAAATTCAAGCCAGGCATGAGCTTGAAAATCAAGGAAGAATTTACCAAGCAGATCAAAGCCAAGGTTCTCAGGCTAGTTGAATAACCCACTTGGCTGGCCAACACTGTAGCGGTTCCAAAGAAATATGAGAAAGTCAGAGTTTGTGTTGATTATAGGGATCTAAACAGAGCAAGTCCCAAGGATGATTTTCCGCTACCAAATATACACATTCTGATCGAAACTTGCGCCAAACATGAACTCCAGTCCTTTGTAGATTACTTTGCGGGTTACCATCAGATTTGGATGGACGAAGAAGACGCAGAGAAAACAACCTTCATTACACCATGGGGACTGTATTGTTACAAAATGTTGTCGTTCGGTCTGAAAAATGCTGGGGCCACCTACATGAGGGCTATGCCAACGATCATCCATGATATTATACATAAAGAAATAGAGGTATATGTTGATCATGTCATCATCAAATCAAAGAGGGATACAGATCACATAGTAGATTTGAGGGAATTCTTTGACCGGCTGCGGAGGTACAATCTCAAGTTAAATCCCGCAAAGTGTGCATTCGGGGTTCCTGCTGAAAAATTGTTGGGATTCATCGTCAGTCGCCAAGGAATAGAGTTGGACCGTCAAAGGTTAAAGCTATCCAGGAACTACCAACACCAAAAAGCAAGAAGGATGTGATGAGTTTCTTAGGATGCCTTAACTACATCAGTCGTTTCATAGCACAGTCCATAGTAATATGTGAGCCTATTTTCAAGATGCTGAAGAAAGATGCCGCAACCAGTTCGACCGGGGATAGTCAAAAGGCTTTTGACAAAATCAAGGAATATCTGTCCACACCACCAGTCTTAGTCCCGCCAGAGCCTGGTAGACCACTAATACTCTACCTTGCAGTGTTAGATAGAGATTTCAGTTGTGTTCTGGGATAGCATGACAAGAAAGGAAGAAAGGAGCAGGCCATTTATTATTTGAGTAAGAATTTCACTCCATATGAAGCACGGTACTCTCTACTAGAACGCACTTTCTACGCTCTAACCTGGATAGCTCAGAAGCTAAGGCATTACTTATGTTCCTATACTTATCTCATATCAAAGATAGATCCCCTGAAGTACATCTTTCAGAAACCCATGCCTACGGGGAAGCTGGCCAAGTGGAAAATCTTGCTGAGTGAGTTCGACATCATCTATGTAACTCAGAAGGCAGTCAAGGGATAGGCATTAGCAGATCATCTTGCTGAAAATCCTGTAGAAGGAGAATACGAACCCCTAAAAACGTATTTTCCTGATATGGAGATATCATTCGTAGGAGAAGATATTGTTGAAGCCTACGACGATTGGAGAATATTTTTCGAAGGAGCTGCAAATTTCAAAGGAGTAGGTATCAGAGTCGTCATGGTATCAGAAACTGGTTATCATTATCCGGTGTCTGCAAAACTCAGATTCCCATGCACTACGAACATGGCGGAATATGAAGCTTGCATATTGGGGCTCAACCTGGCTGTTGATATGAATATTCAGGAACTGCTAGTGATCAGCGATTCAGACCTGCTGGTACATCAAGTTCAAGGAGAATGGGCTACCAAGAATTCCAAAATACTACCATATTTGCATTATGTACAAGAAATGAAGAAGAGGTTCACAAAGATAGAATTCCGGCATGTCCCCAGAATTCATAATGAATTCATAGACGCATTGGCCACCTTGTCATCAATGATACAACATCCAGACAAGAATTTCATCGATCCCATTCCGGTGAGGATCCATAATCAGCTGGCATACAACAAAGCTCACAACAATATAACAAGCCAAGTAATTATAGAAGACAACAAAGAACATGAAACAATTAAAAACATGAAGCAATTAGATTGGAAACGGGGAGGGGATCATGTAAATAGACAATTTGGTGGCGCATAGATACTCTTCACCTCACCTATACACCACTCACATGCAATTTCACATAACAATTTAGTTGGGGATTTCTATTCCCTCAAGTCAAGGTTAAACCAAGCACTTACCTCGATTTTGCAGGCCACTCACTGTTCAATTACAACTTTTCCTCTTGAATTCACCTCCAATACACTCGAATCTAACCATAACTAACTTAATATCATTAATTAATGCTAAAGGAACTAACTTTACTGAAATCTATAATTTTTCCTAAGTTTTCTAAAAAAAAGTTAAAACTCGACCCCGGGCCCGCTTGGTCCAAACTCGGGGTTCAGACCAAATTACGTTTACCCATTCACCCATGAGCCCGAATATATAATTAGTTTCAAAATCTGAACTCAATTCGAGTAAAGATTCGATTTTTACAAAATTTCCTAATTCTACCCAAACCCTCAATTTTTACAATGAAAATTCTTAGTTTTTGATTTAAATGTGATGAAAAACATTGTGTAATTGAATGAGTAAAGTTTAGAATTGATTACCAACAACTTGGGGATGAACTTTGATGAAGAAAATCGTCCTTAGGGCTGTGGGGTTCGCAAATTATGAAGAAAAAGGGTTATGTCCGTGTTTAAAAGGGTATTTATATAGCTGGGCAGGCCTTCTATGCGTTCACGTGGGCCTGCCTGCGTTCGCGTAGGGGGGGGGGGTTGCGTTCGCATAGGGTACTTGGACTCCCCCCCCAGGCCATAATTACACTGTGCGTTCACATGGGTAGCTACGCATTCGCATAGCACAATCGGTGGCCCCCTGAAACTTGCACTGTGTGATCGCGGATAGGGCTATGCGATCACATAGCACTAAGTTCATGCGCACCAGAACCAGCAAAAACAGAAATTTTCATAAGTGTAAAACACCCTGTGGCCTATCCGAAACTCACCCGAGCCCTCGAGGCTCTAAACCAAACATGCACACAAGTCTAAAAACATCATACGAACTTGCTCGTGCGATCAAATCATGAAAATAACATGTAATACTATAAATTAACCTCAAAACTCATCATTTTTCTCAAGAACACTGAAAGTTCATTATTTCTCAATCGGACGTCCAAATCACATCAATAACCTTCGTTTTGCACCAAATTTTAGAGTTAACATTTAAGTACTATAACAAATCTGTACCGGGCTCCGAAACCAAAATACGGGCCCGATACCAATAGTTTCAAACATTAATTATTCTTTTATTTCATTAATATTTCAGCAAAATAATTTCTTTCAAAAATTGATTTCCAAGGCTTGGGACCTCGGAATTCATTTTCGGGCATACGCCCAAGTCCTATATTTTACTATGGACCTCCCAGGATTGTCGAAACACATATTCGAGTCAGTTTACTCAAAATGTTGACCAAATTCAACTATAATAAAATTTTTAATTCTACAAAATATTGTTTCTTATGTTTTCACATAAAAGCTTTCGGGTTTCAGACCCGAACTGCGCACACAAATTGAGGTAGTTAAAAATTAATCTTTTTATGGATAATAAGCCTAGAACGGGGTCTAAATTCATAAAATGACCCCTTGGGTCATCACAATCTCCACCTCTAAAACAAACATTCGTCCTCGAACGGACATAGAAAATTATCTGAATTAGCAAACAAGTGGGGATATCTACTCTGCATGTCCGACTCGGGAAGCATCACAATATACCGTGAAAGAACCCGAATCTGATGGTAACACCAACACCGGTGCTGAAGTAAAATCTTTCTTGAGCTTTTGAAATATCGCCTCACACTCGTCTGACCATTTAAATGGAGCAACATTTTGGTCCAATATGATCTTAATAGTTGCTCATAATCAATTGCAGAATCATCAACTAACTTCACGTTAACAATAATCTCCTTTCAAACCTTCACAATACTTACAACGAGATGCGACTCATGGAGAACTCATAATTATCTACCTGAAACCGTGTTTCATCTAACGCCATGAGGGCGGGAACCTACCTTGTAGGTTAAAGCTCAATAATTATAACACAGATTTGGAAAATTATGCACATATAAATTTTATACAAAATATTTCAAATAAACCTAACAGGCATGACACTTATTAGTACTATAGTACAAAATTTAATTTCACAAGAGAGAATTTAAGCACAAGAATTTCCATCACAAGGATCTCGTCCTTATATAACTTCCACCGCGGCTCGTAGCCCGATTTAAATGTATCAAATCATATTAAAATGCGAGGACCTCGTCCACAATTTTGAATCACATGTAATATGCACATCGTGCCAATTCAAACATCTCTTTTTCTTCTTTTAAATATTTTCCGTTAAACAAAATTAAAACACGTATGATAGACATATCTATCTCCATAGAGTTTCTCAATACAAGTATTCACATAATAGATTTCAGGTTTACAAAGCTCACTCATGAGTGGAGCATATTATGATAAATTTCTTAGATACTCATAACCGAATCAAGTTAAGGAAATTACCACTTTATAATAACTAGAAATAGCAATTGTAATGACACTATCTGATATAGCAACCTCAGCCATACCATAGAAAGTATATCAACAGGCTGGGTCTCAACGTCTAGAAGTCTGACCTCCACCTTCGACATTCCAAAACCTTTTTCCCTAGCTCTTCATGTAAGTTGAGTTGTAACTGCAATGGGGCACGTAGCCTGAGTGCTTTGATGGGATATGACTCTCCCAAGTCTAGGAAAATTTCTACCACTAGCCGAAATGAAGTATCAACCTCCTACATAGATGTCACAATGTCTGACAATCCACAATGTTAAACTTCACAGCTCATATGACTCAACCCCGTTGCTTTCAACTTATTCCCATGTTTTGCAATACTTCAAGAATGTCATGAGGGTCCTCAAAAGATGTACCACTGAAATGGAGTGGAAATAGTTTGGTAAGCTTGTCCAACCTCAATAAACGGGCTAGTGCATCCTGCAACACTGGAGTAGCCACAAATCCTTCTGGAACTTGAACTAGTCCACCATGTACCGACTGAGCTAGAACCTCCACATCTAGATCCACTTGATACTTTATAGTAGGTGCTGATGTTCGAGCTTTAGACTGAGCTCTGCTTCTGTCTCTTCCCCTAATCGTAGCTGTTATTGGGCCTTCATCTCCTGTCTGATTGTAGAAGCTTTACGCGTTGTCAAGATTTCTAAGAGGACGAGAATAGACAAGTTCAATCATCAATATTAGAATAAATTCGCACGATAGAGTAGAATATAAGTGAAATTGTTCCTAACATCATAGCCTCAAATATACCTCGTGTCTCCGGATAATAGATAGCTGCCTCTACTGTTGGCCGGTACCTGGATCCCATGTACTGAGTAAGTACCGAGCCTAACCCCAACGAAGTAGTGACGAGGCTAAGGCGGGGCAATTTTAACTTAACCTGTGACAATATATGTATATAATAAAGATATAAAACCATTCTATGCCAACAAGAAAATATAACTGCAACAGTGAATAGATAAAATAACTCAGTCGCCTATTCCAAGCCTCGGCTGTCACCAAAATTTCTCACAACTTTCCATGTTTCCAAACTTTAATTTAAAATAACCAAATGTGCAAGATATAGGGAAACGATAGGATAAGACAATAAACTTCCAAACCTTTGTAATAAAAATCAGTAAAGCATAATTATCCTCCCTTATCATTGTCATATATTTATATTTTCTCTATCCACCCTTATCACATTCATATATATTTATTTCCCCTCTCCACTCTTATCACAGTCACATATATTTATTTCCCCTGTCCACCCTTATCACCGTCTTATATTTTTATTTCCCCTATCCACCTTTATCACAGTCATATATATTTGTTTCCCCTGTCCACCCTTATCACAGTCATATATATTTATTTCTATCAAAACTTTCACAATTCA
>ML359166.1:0-34185 GCA_005239505.1 Nicotiana paniculata
AAACAATGGTACAAAACCCAAAACCAATTCCTCTTAGGCATTAGCATCACGTTAACAAACAAATTAGATCCAAGGTATTAACAAGAAATAACATATACCCTTCCCTTAATTAAGCATGAGTAAACATTTAGGTGCACTAATGACACTTATGAGAAGAATAACACCATTTTAAAAGCCATGTATCATTCCACGTGTATCCTTCAGCCGCTACAGTGTATCTTTACTGTTCAACCACCAAAAAAAAAGGGAGGAGTCCAAGTCTTAGACATTTAAACCATTCTTAAGCAAATACGTAGAGTCTTCAATGACTTAAAAATCCAAATATGTTCATATTTCAAACTAAAACAAAAGATTGCCGCATACAAGGATATCCATATTAAATCAGAATTAAAACAAAAAATTGAATTCTTGGATTCCTACAAAGTGAATCAGATTCAAGCTCAAAAGAAGCACGAACAAAATTTAACATACATATCAGCTGAAAATAATAGTAGATAACCAAATACAGGCCTGGAATTCTTAGACGTAGCCGCAGCAAGAAGAGAACAATAGAAAACAAAGAAATTCCTCAAATCAAATAGCTTTGGAAACCCATAACAATAAACAACAGTTCAACAATTGCAGGAATCACGGTTTCATCCTAATTTTTTTATTTTTCTCTTCGGATCTGATTTTGTAAAATTCAAAAATTGGTTGTCAGCTGTTTCGTGTGTGTGATTGATGTGTGTGTGCGTGAGACGCGGACAAAAGAGTGGGTGTGAGAAGAAGAGGGAATGGATAAGAAGGAAGTGATGGCTAGGTTTCCTCAAGACGAGGTGAGGTCCGTCTGTGTTCTATTTGAGGATGGAGAAGAAGAAGTCCGTCGTGGCTCCATTTTTGGGAGGAGGTCTTCAGCCGTTCTTCCAAGAGGAGAACGAGGTGAAATTCGGGTTTCATTGATCTGTGTATTAGAGATGAGAGGGTGAGGAAGGAATGGAGAATAAGAAGAAAGGGGGAGGGGTGTCGTTCTCTCTATCCAAAGGGGAAGGTCTGACATCCCTTCCTATATCATTAGGTCTTGGGGTATTTAAGTGAGGGGGATGTGTATTGGGTCGGACCGGGTCGGGTAGGTAGGCAGGCGGATTTTGAGTGGATTTAAGGGAATTGGGCCATGAAAATTAGCCCAGTGCGAATTTAGCCTTAACAGGCTTCTCTTCTTTATATGCTTTTTGTAGAATTAGCCACTTTAGACTCAAATTTAATTTAAACTATTTATTGGCTAGCCTATGTATTTATTTTATCTAGTGATGGACTAGTGCAACTAATTGATTAATTAACCTATGAATGCAATTTTGATTTTTAGAAGATGTATTTGATAATGTAACTAAATCCTAAAAATGCAGTTTAGGAGTCGGATTCGAGAGGAAAAGCGGTGTTAGAGGCTTGATTTGTATTCTTGGAGTCGAGGTAAGTGTTTGGCCTAACCTTAGCTTGAGGGAATAGGTATTGAGTCCTAATTTCTACGTGTTTATTACGTGTCAATGTATAGGTGAGGTGACGAGTACCTATACGTTGTTGTCAAGCATGACCGTGAGTCGGAAATTTCTAATTATATGATATTGTTTGGATTTTACTATGTTTATGGGTTTAATATAATTTTTGATAGCTATTCATTTGGTGGAAATTCTTAGATATGGGTATTGTTGAGTAGTTGATCGGTTGAGGAACATTATGTTGGATTATACACCTGTGTAGGATTGGTTATAGTTGTGTCCCTTGCCGGGACGTTATTATTCTTGTTGATTATTCCGTTACATTTAAGGTTTCTTAGTTGTTGATTTCTATCCCAACTGTTATTTTATGTTATTATGCACGAGGGGGTATTCCGTGCCATGTTTATGTTGTTTATGCACGAGGGGACATTTCGTGCCGTGATTGTGATGTTTATGCACGAGGGGACATTCCGTGCCATGTTTATGTTGTTTATGCACAAGGGGACATTCCATGTCGCGATTGTGATGTTTATTGCACGAGAGGACATTCCGTGCCATGTTTATATTATTTATGCACGAGGGGACATGTCGTGCCGTGTTATGCTAAGAATATGCACGAGGGGACATGCCGTGCCGTTTTCTTTTCACTGTTTATTTTGTGTTGTCAATCCCCGTTGTTATTTTCGGATATTTGGATTGTTGCTTCGTTCCGTCATTTCAGTACTTGCTACCCCTTTTCCCTAGCATATTTCCCCGTTATTGTAACTTACTGTTTATTTCTTGTGGTTAGTTCCTGTTATATCTTATTTAAATTGCACAGGTGTTATTGTTTGTCGTGTCCTAGCCTCGCCACAACTTCGTCGAGGTTAGGCTCGGCACTTACTCAGTACATTGGGTCGGTTATACTAATTCTACACCTGCACTTATTTATGTAGTGCAGATTATGGAGCCGGACCCAGTGGACATTGAGTGAGGGAGTATCCTTCAGTCAACGACGACACCGAGGTAGTCTTGCAGGCGTCCGCAGACCTTGGCGTCACCTCTTATATTTTTCTCATTTTCTGTCTTATCCTGTAATTCCAAGACAGTTGTATACACTTATTTCAGACCATTGTATTTAGAAAAATTTTAGACTGTCCGTGAGATTGTGATACCCATTTCTCGGGTGTAATTGAGGAAGTTTTTATGAGATTCATCGTTAAAGTTCTTGAATTTAGTAGTCTTCCGCATTCTTTAATCATACTTGTTCTAGATATTATTGTTATTTCAATTTAAACAGGTAAACTTAACCTAAAACTTTGGCTTTTCTAGCGGGTTCAACGTTAGACACCATCATGGCCTGAAGGTGGGATTTCGGGTGGTGAAAAGTTGGTATCAGAGCACTAAGTTGCCTAGGTCTCACTATTCACAGACAAACTTGTAGAGTCTGAGGGATCAGTACGAAGACGTCTGTATTTATCCCCCAGAGGCTGCAAAGTTAGGAATCACTTCACACTTCTTCTTCTCTATCGTGCAGTTTGAGTTCTAAATGATAACTGATTTTCTATTCTATTCTCTCGCAGATGGCGAGAACGCGTGCTTCCTCATCTACCAATCAGCAACCTGATCCTCCTGTTGTAGCTCCCACGAGGGGCCTAGGACGAGGCCGTGCTAGAGGCTGAGGCAGAGCCAGGGCTCAGCCCAGAGCAACAACACTAGTAGAGGAACCACAGGTAGACTTTGCCGGTGAGATTCTTGCTCAGGAAGTTCCAGTTTGACTAGCTCAGGTCCCAGAGGGGTTCATTTCCACCCCGATTCTTCAGGACGCTCTGGTCCGTTTAGTGGGCCTTTTGGAGAGCGTGGCTCAGGCCGGCCTCCTTCCTACTGCACCAGTTGTCTCTCAGGCTGGGGGAGGGACCCTGACTCCTGCTACCCGCACACCAGAGCAGCTATCTCCTCAGTTCTAGACTCCAACACCTCAGGCAGTTGGAGCAGCTCAGCCGGGTTTTGTGGCACAGACAGTTGAGGGGGCAGCTATGTCTGCCGACGCTTTGTGGAGATTGGATCGGTTCACCAAGCTATTTCCTACTACATTTACTGGTGCACCATCAGAGGATCCCCAGGATTTCTTGGACAGTTGCTATGATGTTCTTCGGAACATGGGCATTGTAGAGTCCAATGGAGTTGATTTTGCTACATTTCGTCATTCTGGTACCGCGAATACTTGGTGGAGGGATTTCTGTTTGACTAGACCAGCTGGGTCTTCGCCCTTGACTTGGGCTCAGTTCTCCGAGTTATTCTTGGAGAAGTTTCTACCAGTTACTCAGAGAGAGGGTCTTCGGAGGCAGTTTGAGCGTCTCCAGAAGGGATCTATGACTGTTACACAGTATGAGACCAGGTTCATTACTTTTGCCCGACATGATATCATGATACTCCCCACTGATCATGAGAGGGTGAGGAGATTTATTGAGGGTCTAGCTCAGCCTATTAGACTCCATATGGACAGAGAGACAGGTACTGATATTTCATTCTAGGAGGCGTCCAATGTGGCCAGGCGTATTGAGATGGTCTTATCACAGGGCAGTGATCAGGGGTATGACAAGAGACCTCGCCATTCCGGTCGATTCAGTGGTGCCTCATCTGGAGGCAGAGATTCCTTTGGCAGAAGTCATCTTCCTAGGCCATTCTAGTCAGCGCTTCAGGTATCCCGCAATGCACTATCAGCTCCTATCAGTGCACCGCTGCTTCAGAGTTTCCAGGGTGGTTATTCTGGTCGACAGGGACAGTTTCAGGGTCAGCATTCTCAGCAACAGAAATCTTGTTACACCTGCCGTGGTATGGGGCACATTCCCAGATTTTGCCCCCGAGCTTCTAGTGGTTCTCAGTATCAGGTAGGGGTGGGCATTCGGTATTTAATAATTTTAGTACGGTATTTCGGTATTCGGTTTCTCAATTGTGTATACCAAATACCGTACCAAAATATTTTGGTATGGTTTGGTATTTATTATTTTGGTTCGGTACAGTTTCGGTTTAATATTCGGTCTTATTTCACATTCAAGATGCATGACATGGTGAACATTTCGTCTGTTATGTTATGCTCTATCTATGGTCATTTTCTGCAGATAGCTATTGTCTTTCTTTGATGTATCGAACATATGGTAAATATGTAATATTATTCCATAGGTTAACAACACTTACCATTATTTACAAAGTACAAACAATACTACATATGTATCGAACCTATGTAATTAACAACAATACTCCATATCTAAATGACTACTGTAAAGTAGAAAACAATAAATAACAACAATACAATACTTACCATTATTTACAAATATTGCAACTTAGGAATAAAATACCAAATGCAAACAACAAAGTAATACATTTTTGACAACAAAATAAGCTCGATCTCCATCTGTGCCAAAACAGAAAAGGCAACCAGAACAAAATAACAAATGCAAACAGCCTTAACATTCTGCAGTTAACATTTTTCTAATTTACAGAACAAATTAGCAGTCCAAAACTGAACATCCAAAGACCAAAATACAGCTAAAATGCAGTTAATTAACAATCCAACTGTTACTGAACAGTTACAGAAAAAGATCCTCACACGGGACAACACTTAACAGTTAACAGTATGCTAATTTGGAGCACTAAAATGGAGCAGAAATGCAAAATAGAAAATTTTCACTACTGGGACAGCACTGTAGCAACATTAACAGGCTGTAAATCTTCTCTGAAAATGGCCAACCGAGCACGGGGCATGATTGCACTTGAACCTAAAAAATATATAAATCATAAGTTAGAATTTTATTTTTTGATGATAATAAAACAAAACTACAAAAGAATATCACCAAACAAATAGTGTATTAAAACTTACCACTCAAGTTGCAAGTTGCAACTATACATCAAGAAATGCTAATAGTGCTTCCATTATTTCCCATATCTAAAGATAATTCAACCAAATCTGTCAATGACAATGACAAACAATTATGATATATTATTTTGAACTAAAATAACCACAAAATATAAAAGCTTACCAAGCTCGAGTTCCTCAAGATACTTCAAGTCTTCTTCAACACTAATAGGATTCTTCTCTTCTCTAAGCCAATCTTGAACACAAATAAGAGCTTGCATACATTTAGGAGTCAATGAACTCCTAAATGGATAAAAAATACGACCACCGATGCTAAATGCACATTCCGACGCCACACTAGAAATTGGATTGGCCAACACATCACGAGCCAACTCCGAAAGGATAGGAAATCTAGGAGCATGGGTTTTCCACCAACTTAAGATATCAAATTCTTCACTAAATGGATCTTGTTCTTCACTAATGTATTTATCCAACTCCGATTTAGCACCCCCACTTCCATTGTCTTCCTTTTGTTTCTTCAAGTGAAGCTTCGTCCTTATTAATGATGCAGTTATAACACTCCCACTAGATGTAGTAGATGTGTTATTAGATAGAACTAGATGGAGATTGAGTACAAGATCCAGTTGAATACTTTTTTAGATACTCTTCAAACAAAGATTTCATATAAGCATACACCTCAGCATTTATTTTCTTCCCCTTTTCCTCCCCAAAAAGTTCTTCAAGTGCTCCCTCTACATATTCAAATTCGTTACGTGGATCCAAGACGGAAGCAATAAAAATCATTTTATTCATCTTTTCAGGCTCACCCCAATACTTCTTGAACTTTTCTTGCATCCGCTCAGCCATTTTTCTCAAATTCTCATCCTCACTAACTAAACACATTTTCAAATGACAATAAAGTTCAGATACATCCTCAAAATGAGCATTACAAGTGACATAACGTGAACCTGAAACTTTTTTGGTGAGCTCGTGAAATCTTGCAAGAAACTGTATCACATTTCTCACATTCACCCAATCCTAAGATTCAAGAGGACCTGCACTACTACCATCTTCACTAGAACATTGATAAACAGAAAATCCATCATCAAAAAGATGAAACTTGTCAAAGGCCTTTTCAAAGTTTTGTGCCGTATCCAACATCAAATAGGTGGAATTCCACCTAGTAGGAACATCCAAGCACAAAGTTTTGGTACATTCTACCTTTACATGTTCACAACACTGTTTAAACTTTAAGGTCCTTACAGGAGAAGCTCTCACATACCTCACAATATTTCTAACACGTGCGACAGAAGCATCAATTTCTTTCAAACCATCTTGCACAATTAGATTTAATATATGAGCCATGCATCTCACATGAAGATGTTTACCACCCATCATATTAGTTTTCCACATATCTAACTTTTTAGACAATTCTTTTACTGTGACATCATTTGAAGAAGCATTGTCCACAGTAATAGTGAATACCTTGTCTAATTTCCATTCAAGCAAACAATTTGAAATAGCATTAGCCATCTCTTCACCCTTATGACTAGTGATAGCCAATCCCTATCAATGAAGTGGGTTGTCAAACACATATAATTTATTCTTTGTAATGAAGTCCATGTGTCTGTAGTGAGGCAAATTTTTGGTTGTGCTTCTCTAAAAGACATTCTCAGATTTTGCTTTAATTCACCGTAAACTCATAACAATCCCTTGTTATTGTTCTACGAGAAGGAATACGAAATTGTGGTTGAGCTTTTCTCATAAACTTTATAAAGCCTTCATTTTCTACAAAGCTAAATGGTAGTTCATCAATAACTATCATCTTAATTAAGGTCCTCCTAACCACTTCTTGCTCAAATTTCCAAAGTGATCCTTCATCACCTTGGCAAGATTTAAAATTTATCTTTGGTTGATTTTTATCTTTATTGATGTTAGGTGGGTATGTTTGCATCTGTTCAAATGAGATTTCAACCCGCTTGTTCTATTCTTAGAGAAGTAAGCAGCCAAAGCTTGCTTACAATATTTACACACTGCTTTACCAGCCCCATTTACCTCTACTTTATCAAAATGATTCCAATACTCGGATCTAAGTTGCATGGACTTTATTTTCTTAGAATCTTGAGTATCAATGGTGTTGGCGTTGCTATCTTGAGTAATAGGTAAGCTTTCACTTGAATCGGCAACACTGTTTAAACTTTCATCTGCCATCTATACAAATAGAGATAGTATAAGATTGTGTGATCCTAAATTTATTGCCATGTAGTAGTTAGTACAATATGTTCTTTAAGTGAGCAATATGTGAATCGAATCTGCAAAGAAATCGAACTCAAGAAACAACAAGCTACACAAAGCAGCAAATTCAAGCTCACTATATACCCTCCTGAAAGTACTGAACTACTGATTCCAAGTCCATACAGTAAAAGTTGATAAGGTTAGTCAGATTCATTTTTTAAAAGTTGATAAGGTTAGTCAGATTCATTTTTTCATGAGATGATTTTAAATTTCTATTATGTATTTAACTATTTGTTTGTCTGTACACTATTATATTCATGTTCAAGAGTTATTTTCTTGCTTGTTATTTACAATACAAAATTTTCTTCCTTTCTCTAGGGGAGAATCGAGGCATGACGTTGAAGGGACTCGGGTCATGGACAAATAGATATTCATATACTGTCATCGCATCTCATGTTGTGCACTCCAGTTATCAGATAAATAAAAAGATGCAAGGCAGCAACAACATACAAATATCAACCAATAAGGACAACAAAAACTTGGCATTTTACTAGTTGCCAAATGATCGAATTCACAAAATATAAAAAGAAATATCAAAAAATCACAAAATAAAGATCATAGAAAATTCATATGAACCTGGCCGGAGCGTTGAGCTTCGAAATAATCCAATGATTGAGTGAGGAGTGAGGAGAGAGGAGTCGGAACTCAGAATCACCAACCCGACAACGCCAGACGCCCATATCGGAGACGAAAATGGTGACTCTATGACTGCCTGACTCTGAGGGAGTGAAAGCGTGGCTGCATTTTCACACCAAATGACAAAAACCAAACAAGGAAAAATGAAATTAAAAATGGTAAAAATTGTATATACACGAAGAAAGAAAAGGGGAATTAGAATAAGAATATTATGTTTAAAGAATTGAGATGATAAAGAGAAGAACATAAATGGATTTGAAAATTCCCTGTAGAGTGTAGAAAGCACAAGCATGTCGGATATACACAAAGAAAGAACATAAATGGATTTGAAAATTGAGATGGTGTTTACTTACTTATTTGTGTTCTCTGGTGGTTTGGCCGGCATGGGTGAAGTCGTGAAGAAGAAGAATTGCAGCGGCCGGCGTGGGTGAAGTCGCGAATAAGAAGAACTGAAGACTAAGCGTGAGAGAGAACCTAATTTGCTAATTGAAATGGCCTAACCTAAGTCCTAAGAGTCTAAAAGGTACTAGGCTTGGGTAGTTGGGCTTGGGGGCGACGGGAATGGGTATTAAATGGGCTGGCTGGCTGGGCACTGGGTGGGTAGAGAATAGAGATAGGTAGGGTCCAAAAGAAAATGTCCTTAAAATTTTGGTATATTTAGTATTTTGGTATACCAAATTTTTAGAATTGCAATACGGAGAACCGAACCGAACCAAACCGAAATACCGAAATATCAAAAATTTAATACTGAATTAGACCGAAATACCGAAAAGACCGAAACCAAAATACCGAATTAATTCGATTCAGTTCGGTTCGGAATTCAGTTTTTCGGATTTTATGCCCACCTCTAGCTATGATTCCCGCACCAGGTGTGCCCCCACCCCCTTAGTCAGCTCGGGGTGGAGGTCGAGGTTCCAGAGGCGGAGGTCGACCCAGAGATGTTCAGGTTGGAGGGGCTCCGCCCCCGGTGCTATGCTATTCCTGCCAGGCCTGAGGCTGAGGCCTCTGATGCAGTTATTACAGGTATTGTTTCAGTTTGCATCAGAGATGCTTCGGTTTTATTTGATCCGGGTTCTACATTCTCCTATGTGTCTTCATATTTTGCCCCTTATCTGAGCATGCCCCGTGATTCCCTGAGTACATCTGTATATGTGTCTACCTCGGTGGGTGATTCTATTGTGGTAGATCGGGTCTACTATTCATGCTTAGTGGTTATTGGTGGTCTGGAGACTCATGTAGATCTCTTGCTTCTTGATATGGTTGACTTTGATGTTATTTTGGAGATGGATTGGTTATCTCCCTACCATGTTATTCTGGACTGTCATGCCAAGACAGTGACCTTGGCCTTGCCAGGAGTACCTCGTTTGGAGTGGAAAGGGACTCCTAATCATGCTTCCGGTAGAGTTATTTCATATATGAAGGCTCGGCGTATGGTCGAGAAGGGTTGCTTGGCCTATTTGGCCTATGTTCGTGATTCTAGTGCTGAGATTCCTTCTATGGAGTCTGTGCTCGTGGTTCGTGAGTTTCCAGAGGTGTTCCCTGCTGAACTGCCGGGTATGCCACCCGACAGGGATATTGACTTTTGCATTGAGTTGG
Organism: Nicotiana paniculata; assembly: GCA_005239505.1. Taxonomy (NCBI): domain Eukaryota; kingdom Viridiplantae; phylum Streptophyta; class Magnoliopsida; order Solanales; family Solanaceae; genus Nicotiana; species Nicotiana paniculata. The sequence continues at coordinate 9,835 of ML359166.1, forward strand.
CTCCGGGCACTCAGCCATTTCTACTCCGCCGTATCGTATGGCCACGCCAGAGTTGAAGGATTTGAAGGAGAAATTGCGGGATTTGTTGGATAAAGGCTTCATTAGTCCTATAGTTTCTCCTTGGGGTGCCCCAGTGTTGTTTGTTAAGAAAAAATATGGCTCAATGAGGATGTGTATTGACTACCGGCAGTTGAATAAGTTTACTATTAAGAATAAGTACCCTTTGTAGAGGATTGATGATTTATTCGACCAGCTTCAGGGTGCTTCAGTGTTTTCCAAGATTGACTTGAGATCTGGTTACCATCAACTGAGGATTAGGGCATCTGATGTCCCTAAGACAGCCTTTCGTACTCGGTATGGGCATTATGAGTTCTTGGTGATGTCATTTGGGGTTGACCAATGCCCCCCTGCTTTTATGGAGTTGATGAACCAGGTGTTCATGCCCTATTTGAACTCATCTGTGATTGTTTTCGTTGATGATATTTTGATTTACTCCCGTATCCGTGAGGAGCATGAGCAACACCTTCGAGTCGTCCTCCAGACTCTTAAGGATAGTCAGTTATATGCCAAATTTTTCAAGTGTGAATTCTGGTTGGGTTCGGTCACTTTTCTAGGCCATGTGGTATCATCAGAGAGTATTCAGGTGGATCCCAAGAAGATTTCAGCAGTCAGAGATTGGCCTAGGCCCACTTCAGCTACAGAGATTCGGAGTTTCTTGGGCTTAGCAGGTTATTATCGCCAGTTTGTGGAGGTCTTTTCATCCATTGCAGCCCCGATGTCCAGACTGACTCACAAGGGTGTCCAGTACAGGTGGTCGGAGGAGTGTGAGGCAAGCTTTCAGAAGCTCAAGGCAACCTTGACCACGACACCGGTGTTAGTTTTTCCCATAGGTTCAGGGCCATATACCGTGTATTGCGATGCTTCACGGGTTGGGATTGGTGCAGTGTTGATGCAGGATGGAAAGGTTATAGCCTATGCTTCTCGTCAGTTGAAGGTTCATGAGAAGATCTATCCAGTTCATGATTTGGAGTTAGCAGCTATTGTTCATGCATTGAAGATCTGGAGGCATTACCTGTATGGGGTGCCATGTGAGGTGTTCACGGATCATAAGAGTTTGCAGTATCTGTTCAAGCAGAAAGAGTTGAACATGAGGCAGATGAGATGGTTAGAGTTGCTGAAGGATTATGACATCACCATCTTATATCATCCGGGGAAGGCCAATTTGGTGGCCGATGCCTTGAGCCGGAAGTCAGCCAGTATGGGTAGTCTTGCTTATTTATCAGTCGGAGAGCGACTGCTTACTTTAGATGTTCATGTTTTGGCCAACCGGTTCATGAGACTGGAGGTTTCTGAGACTGGCAGTGTTTTGGCCCATATTGTGGCCTGTTAATCATTGTATGATCGTATTCGGGCCAGGCAGTATGATGATCGTCATTTGTTTGTTCTTAGAGATACGGTCCGGCACGGAGGTGCCAAGCAGGTCGCAGTTAATGATGAGGGAGTTATGAGGATGCAGGGTCGTATTTGTGTACCCGATGTTGATGGTGTTCATGAGTTGATATTGCAGGAGGCCCATATTTCCCGATATTCCATTCATCCAGGCACCGCAAAGATGTACGAGGATTTCCGACAGCATTATTGTGGCGGAGGATAAAGAAGGATATTGTAGCATATGTAGCTAGGTGCTTGAACTGTCAGCAGGTTAAGTACGAGCACCAGAGACCCGGTGGTTTGATGCAGCAGATTGAGCTTCCCGAGTGGAAGTGGGAGCGTATCACCATGGATTTCGTAGTTGGACTCCCACGGACTTAGAGGATGTTTGATGTGGTGTGGGTCATTGTGGATAGGAAGACCAAGACAGCACACTTCGTTCCTGTATTAGTTTCGCATTCTTCAGAGAAATTGGCAAGGATCTACATCCGGGAGATTGTTCGCCTGCATGGTGTGCCTGTGTCCATTATTTCTGATCGAGGTACTCAGTTTACCTCCCATTTCTGGAGAGTATTACAGCGTGAGTTGGGCACCTGGGTTGATTTGAGCATAGCATTTCATCCTCAGACGGACAGACAGTCCGAGCGTACTATTCAGATTTTGGAGGATATGTTGCGAGCATGTGTCATTTATTTCGGAGGTTCATGGGACCAGTTCTTGCCTTTAGCTGAGTTTGCCTACAACAACAACTATCAGTCGAGCATTCAGATGGCTCCGTATGAGGTGTTGTATGGTAGGCGGTGTCGGTCGCCAGTTGGGTGGTTCGAGCCGGGAGAGGCTAGATTGTTGGGTTCAGAGTTAGTCCAGGATGCCTTGGATAGAGTGAAGATTATTCAAGATACACTCCGTACAGCTCAGTACAGGCAGAAGATTTATGCGGACCGCAGAGTTTGTGATTTGGCATTTATGATTAGAGACCGGGTATTTCTTCGGGTGTCGCCCATGAAGGGTGTGATGAGGTTCGGAAAGAAGGGAAAGTTGAGCCTTAGGTTCATTGGTCCATTTGAGATTCTGGACAACGTGGGAGAGCTAGCCTACATACTTGCTTTGCCACCTAGTCTATCAGCCGTACACCCGGTGTTTCATGTATCTATGCTTCGAAGGTATATTGCAGACCCCTCTCATGTACTTGATTTTAGCGGTGTCCAGTTGGACAAGGATTTGACTTATGAGGAGGAGCCGGTAGCCATATTAGCTCGGCAGGTTCGTCCGTTGAGATCGAGGAGTTATCCTTCGGTTCGTGTTCAGTGGAGAGGTCAGCCTATTGAGGCAGCTACATGGGAGTCCGAGTCCGATATCCGTAGCCGATATCCCCATCTTTTCTCTGATTCAGGTTCCTTTCTATGTCCGTTCAAGGACGAACGGTTGTTTTAGAGGTGGAGATTGTGATGACCCAAAAGGTCATCCCGTGAATTTTAGCTAAATCTATGTTTCGAGGCCATGAAAGCCTCCTTTTATCCCACCTCAATATGCGTGCACAGCCCGGGCGTGTAGCCGAGAAGTCGTTAAGTGGAAAATTGATTAAATGATGAGTTTACATTAATTATTTGAGTAAAGTTGACTTTGGTCAACATTTTTGGTAAATGGACCCGGACCCATGATTTGACAGTTCCGGAGAGTCCGTAGGAAATATGGGACTTGGGCGTATGCCCCGAATCGAATCCCGAGGTGCCAAATCCGAGAAATGAATTTTTGAAGAAAATTGTTTTCTGAAAAATATAAAGGTTTTTGAAAGTGAAATTTGATGTGAAACCTTTGTTATCGGGCCCGTATTATGGTTCCGGAGCTTGGAACAGGTTCAATATGATTATTATGTGTTATCTGTGAGATTTGGTAAGAAACAGACTTGGTTTGACGTGTTTCGGATCAAAAAAAGAAAATTTGAAGTTTATGAGGTTTTTGAGAATTTCCATAGATTTTGAGGTTTAATTCGATGTTTATGATGTTATTTGGGTGTTTTGATTACTCGAATAAGTCCGTAGGATGTTTTTGAGGTTGTGTGTATATTTGGTTTGGAGCCCCGAGGGCTCGGGTGAGTTTCGGGTAGGTGTCGGGGTGCAAAACTTAGGAAAAATATGATGTTTTTGAGCTGTTGCTGTTGTCCAGGGATTTACCCTATGCGAATGCACTCAAGGGGGTGCGAACGCACAGGGTAATTGAGGGCTGGGGGTAGTTGGGGTACACTGTGCGAACGCGGGGGAGGGGGGTAAGTGCCAACGCACAGGTATAGAGGGAGTCCTGGGGGCTGGGTAGTGCTAACCCTGTGCGAACGCGGCCCCTCAACCGCGAACGCATAGGCCAAGTTTGTTAACCCTGTGCGAACGCGGCTAGGTGGTCGCGAACGCATAGGGTATTTTTTTCTAGTGATTTTAAAAGACCCAAAACAGAATAGTTATGGGATTTTCTCCCAATTTTCACAACCCTCCTTCTTCCCCACACCCCATAGGCGATTTTGAATAGCTCTTCCACCATAGCTTCATAGGTAAGTGATCTTAATTCCATTTTCTTCCATTTTCATCAACGATTAATAGATTCTAGGCCTAAAATCATGAAATTAAAGGTAAAAATTGGGATTTTGGGTAAAGTTAGGACTTTTCAAATTTTTGGGAATTCAACCTCGTTTTGGGGTCGAATTTCAAAACAAATTGTATATTCGGGCTCGTGGGGGAATGGGTGATCGAATTTTGGTCCGAACCTCGTGTTTGGACCAAGCGGGTCCGGGGTCGAATTTTGAAAATTTTGGAAGAATGTTGGGGAATCTATAATTAGGCTTTGGAATTGAACTGTGGAATAATTATTGATATTATTGAGTTGATTATGTATAGATATGATTGTTTAGGAGTCGGATTCGAGAGGAAAAGCGGTGTTAGAGGCTTGATTTGTATTCTTGGAGCCGAGGTAAGTGTTTGGCCTAACCTTAGCTTGAGGGAATAGGTATTGAGTCCTAATTTCTACGTGTTTATTACAAGTTCAATGTATAGGTGAGGTGACGGTTACCTATATGTTGTTGTCAAGCATGACCGTGAGTCGGAAATTTCCAATTATATGATATTGTTCGGCTTTTACTATGTTTATGGGTTTAATATAATTTTTGATAGCTATTCATTTGGTGGAAATTCTTAGATATGGGTATTGTTGAGTAGTTGATCGGTTGAGGTACATTATGTTGGATTATACACCTGCGTAGGATTGGTTATAGTTGTGTCCCTTGCCGGGACGGTATTATTCTTGTTGATTATTCCGTGACATTTAAGGTTTCTTAGTTGTTGATTTCCATGCCAACTGTTGTTTTATGTTATTATGCACGAGGGGGTATTCCGTGCCATTTTTATGTTGTTTATGCACAAGGGGACATTCCGTGCCGTGATTGAGATGTTTATGCACGAGGGGACATTCCGTGCCATGGTTATGTTGTTTATGCACGAGGGGACATTCCGTGCCGCGATTGTGATGTTTATTGCACGAGAGGACATTCCGTTCCATGTTTATATTGGACATTCCGTGCCATATTTCTTATATTGTTATGCACGAGGGGACATGTCATGCCGTGTTATGCTAAGAATATGCACGAGGGGAGAGTTAGGGCTTTTCGCATTTTTGGGAACTCAACCTCGTTTTGGGGTCGGATTTCAAAATAAATTGTATATTCGGGCTCGTGGGGAAATGGGTGATCGGATTTTGGTCCGAACCTCGTGTTTGGACCAAGCGGGCCCGGGGTCAAAATTTGGAAATTTTGGAAGAATGTTGGGGAATCTATAATTAGGCTTTGGAATTGAACTGTGGAATAATTATTGATATTATTGAGTTGATTATGTATTGTTCGGAGTCGGATTCGAGAGAAAAAGCGGTGTTAGAGGCTTGATTTTCATTCTTGGAGCCGAGGTAAGTGTTTGGCCTAACCTTAGCTTGAGGGAATAGGTATTGAGTCCTAATTTCTACGTGTTTATTCCATGTTCAATGTATAGGTGAGGTGACGAGTACCTATATGTTGTTGTCAAGCATGACCGTGAGTCGGAAATTTGCAATTATATGATATTGTTCTGCTTTTACTATGTTTATGGGTTTAATATCAATTTTGATAGCTATTCATTTGGTGGAAATTCTTAGATATGTGTATTGTTGAGTAGTTGATCGGTTGAGGAACATTATGTTAGATTATACACCTGTGTAGGATTGGTTATAGTTGTGTCCCTTGCCGGGAGGTATTATTCTTGTTGATTATTCCGTGCATTTAAGGTTTCTTAGTTGTTGATTTCCATGCCAACTGTTGTTTTATGTTATTATGCACGAGGGGGTATTCCGTGTCATGTTTATGTTGTTTATGCACGAGTGGACATTTCGTGCCGTGATTGTGATGTTTATGCATGAGGGGACATTCCGTGCCATGTTTATGTTGTTTATGCACGAGTGGACATTCCGTGCTGCGATTGTGATGTTTATTGCACGAGGGGACATTCCGTGCCATGTTTATGTTATTTATGCACGAGGGGACATTCCGTGCCATATTTTTTATATTGTTATGCACGAGGGCACATGCCGTGCCGTGTTATGCTAAGAATATGCACGAGGGGACACGCCGTGTTGTTTCCTCTTTACTGTTTATTTTGTGTTGTCAATCCCCGTTATTATTTTCGGATATTTGGACTGTTGCTTTGTTCCGTCATTTCAGTACTTGCTACCCCTTTTCCCTAGCATGTTTCCCCCGTTATTGTAACTTACTGTTTATTTCTTGTGGTTAGTTCCTATTATATCTTATTTAAACTGCACATGTGTTATTGTTTGTTTGTCCTAGCCTCGCCACTGCTTCGCCGAGGTTAGGCTCGGCACTTACTCAGTACATTGGGTCGGTTGTACTGATGCTACACCTGCACTTCTTTATGTTGTGCAGATTACGGAGCCGGACCCAATGGACATTGAGTGAGGGAGTATCCTTCAGTCCACGACGACACCGAGGTAGTCTTGCAGGCGTCCGTAGGCCTTGGTGTCACCTCTTACATTTTTCTCATTTTCTGTCTTATCCTGTAATTCCAAGACAGTTGTATACACTTATTTCAGACCATTGTATTTAGAAAAATCTTAGACTGTTTGTGAGATTGTGATACCGGTTTCTGGGGTGTAATTGAGGAAATTTTTATGAGATTCATCGTTAAAGTTCTTGAATTTAGTAGTCTTCCGCATTATTTAATCATACTTGTTCTAGATGTTATTGTTATTTCAATTGTAAACAAGTAAACTTAACCTAAACGTTGGCTTGTCTAGTGGGTTCAATGTTAGACGCCATCACGGGATGAAGGTGGGATTTTGGGTCGTGACAACAATGAAAGAGTGAGATGAAGATGTGCAATCCAAGAGGCACCTCTTCCATTTCTCTTTCACACCCCTTAATAAAACGCAACAATCCCCCACATGAATGGGAGTGAACATATGTGGAAAAACATGCATGAAAATATAGTGTGATTTGCAATTAAGGATTAATCGCATCTGTATAAGTAGGTTTCCCTTTAAACTTTCCGTAGTGAACTTATGTCGAATACACTCAGTCAATCGGTAGATTTGATATCTTTGAACCGTCGAGCTTTGGTGTATACCTAGACAACCACAAGTCACACAAGCAATCTTTAACCGTTTTTGGTTCTCATGATTGTGTTCGTTTCAACCATGAACACCTCTTGGTTTCATGAGTGCTTAGAGAATGGGCATTTACTTTCATTCTCCTTAAAGAGGCTTACACTTCACACTCACATAGGTGATTTCTAAACGTGTAATCCTATAGACACACTATCTGGTCATATCCTGCCAGATTTAGCAAATCATTAAAAAACTTTATGCTTTATTGACTCATCAAAAAACCTTAATGCTTTACCTTGATTTCTAAACATTGTCTTCATCACGAGAATGAGTTGAGTTATTTGACAATGTTGAACCGTCATTCATAACTTTGTTTGATCTCTTTGAACCTAGCTCTTGAGATCTCCAGTCTGCTAGGTAGAGTTACCGCCATAATGACTTGTCCTAGGCCTTAGCCCTATTCCCTTCGATGATCTTTCAACTGCCTCTCTAGATAGGCCTTTTTTAAGTGGATTTGACACTTTATCTCTTGGATTTACGTAGTCAATTGTGATAACACCACTAAAGAGTAGTTGTCTAACGATATTGTGTCTCCGTCGAATGTGACAAGATTTTCCGTTATACATAACGCTCCCTGCCCTGCCTATTGCCGCTTGGCTATCATAATGTATACATATATGTGCCAAAGGTTTGGGCCAAAATGAAATATCTTCCAAGAAATTCTGGAGTCATTCAACTTCTTCATTGGCTTTGTCTAAGGCTATAAACTTAGCCTCCACTGTAGAGCGGTCAATGCACATTTGCTTGGAAGATTTCCAAGACATCGTTCCTCCACCGACTTTTTAGAATCGGTTGAACCGGTGATCTAATTTGCATCACTATATCCCTCTATTATCGCGGGATACTTATTGTAGTGCAAAGCATAATTTTGAGTATATTTCAAATATCTCAACACTCGTTTCATTGTCATGACAGTTCAATCCGAACTTCCTTATGTCGTAGACTAATACGTCTCGACTTTCTATTGCATATTGGATTATTGACTACACTTAATGTAGCAATAGAATATTATAACAACAGCTGGAATGTTTGGCATCAGTTGTGGCCACAACCTTTTAATATCTAACACATTTTGCAATTACCCCGCCATTTTCAAGCATTTGTATGCTATTTATTCATACTTCTATATGATATGAAAATTATAGCACCTTCATTCATGAAACAAATCCAACTTGCAATGGATTTTGGTCATGTTTCATCTGTTGGTTCCCCTCATTATAGACCAACGTATTGATACGTCTGTTCATGAACGGTCATGTTTATACAAAACATGCAAACACACTTTTTTATGAAAAGTTGCAACCTTCGAAGTGACTTCCTTTCATAAACGAGCTAAACAATATAAATTTTCAAGAAAGAAACAATCTTTCAAGAAAGGCAAGTGACCAATTTCTGAGTTGGTAGTTTCACTCAACTAGTCTTCACTAAGACTGAACAAATAATGAGTTTATCGACTACCATATCGATTTCCACTATTTGTGAGAATATAGACATCATGTCTAATATTGACTTTTGTCATGCATAAGCTAAATGCCCCACATTTCAAATTTCATGTGCCTTTTCTATTATTCGTTATCCACATATCATTCACATGACATATTAATTGGTCAAATTTCGCATGTCATTGTTTGGGTTCTTGTTTTAGTCCGTAAAATGACTTAACAAGTCGACGCATATTCTTTCTTTTCCAGGAACCACATTTTGTTCCATATAAACTTCTTCCTCCAAATCTCTATTTAAGAAGGTTGTCTTTACGTCTATCTGATGGATTTCAAGGCCATACACGGTGGCTAACACTATTACCATCCGAATAGATGTAATTCTCATTACCGATGAGTATGTGTCAAAGTAGTCAAGACCTTCTCGTTGTCTTAATCCTTTGGTAATCAATCTTGCCTTATATTTGTCAATAGTACCATAAGCTTTAATTTTCTCTACTTAGAACCCAAATGTTTATTTCCTGGAGGATGATCAACAAATTCCCAAGTATGATTACTTATATGGATTCTATCTCACTATTGCTGCCTCTTTTCAATATTGTGCTTCCGAGGAAGATAACGTTTCTTTAAACATTTGAGGCTCATTTTCCAACAAGAATGTCATAAAATTCGGTCCAAAGTAAGTAATTATCCTTTAACGTTTACTACGACTTAGATTTTTCTAATTCAACGTACTTTCCTTTGCTTCTTCCAGAATTCGCTTAGATATTTCACTAGACGACTTACATTCCACTTTATACGGATAAGTATTCTCAAAGAATTCAGCATTATCTGATTCAATTACCGTATTACTGTCGGAATTTTCTGATTTATGAACCAGAAAACGACATGCCTTACTATTTATTTCATATCCAATGAAAACGCAATCAACTGTTTTCCGGTACGATCTTTACCCTTTTGGGTTAGGAACTTGAACCAACACCCCCACACTTTAAATATTTTAAGTTGGGCTTTCTTTTTTTTCATTTTTTCATTTAGAATGGATTGTGTTTTTCTATGAGGAATTCGATTGAGTATTCGGTTAGCTGTAATAATAGCTTCCCCCATAAGTTCTTGAGTAAACTAGAACTTATCACCAAAGCATTCATCATTTTATTTAATGATCGATTCTTTCTTTCCGCAATTTCATTAGATTGCGGTGACTAAGAGCTGTCGTTTGATGAATAATATCTTATTCCAAGAAGGATATTCATATTCACCGCCCCTATTACTTTGTAGAGCCAACTACATGAACTATTATTTGTATAAGGACAAAGCCAGAATAAATTATGAAGTTTTTTTATCTTCAAACCAATCTGACACATTCAGAATTAATAAACGGTAAAGTTTTTAATCTTCAAACCGAGTAATATCTGATACAACTAGATCTAATCAATGGTGAAGTTTTTAGTCTTCAAACCGAGTAATATGTGACACAATCAAATTTAATAGACGATGAAGTTTTTAATCTTCAAATCGAATAATAAATTGGAGTAGAAAATCACTAATATTTTAATCTCCAAAGCGAGTATAAAATCACTTAGACTTTAATTTCCGACAAATGAGTAGAAAGTCACGAAGACTTTAATCTCAATGAACGAGTACAAAAGATATTACAGTCAAGTGGCTTTCAGCCCCTCTCCCTTCGTCTACGCGCTTCTGCTTAGTATGTCGTTTATATGCTTCTTAATAAGCCAGAGGCCCCTCTTTTTGTTCTTCTTTTGCTTGCGCACCAATCCAGGGGCTAAGGGACCCAATTCTTAAGACTCAAGATGCAACGTACGGCAGTCTTTGATCTAGCTATAAGGCTTCGAGCTGGTACAAAATACCCGGCTTTAGAGCTTGATGCAGTCAAACTTGACCCTATTTCAAGGTTGCCGCTAAGAAACATTTTCTGATGATGGTGAAGAGTATTCTCCCACAATGTCTGTTGGCAGGTCGGCTTCCGGAGTTTGAGTCTCAAGCTAGGGATCNACATTTTCTGATGACGGTGTCATGAAGTATCTATTTTATTACCTAGTATTTTATCGTTACTTTAGTTGGATTAGAAATTTCTATACTGAAGAGGTCTCTCAATACCACCTGCAGTTTCTATAGTTCTTAATTATATCAATCATTTCAATAGGAAAATCAAATATAGTTATCTCTATTCAGGAGACCTTTTTATATTGCCTGTTGGTTTAGCAAAAATTTCAGAATAAATAAAAATATTTCGAAAAGAAAATCAGTTGTGCAAAACTTCCTAAACATAAAAGCTTATCCAAAAATAAATTAACAGATGTTACTCTTGTTCTTCAAAATAATTTTCAAAAAGTAAGAACAAAAAAACAATACCAAATACCAGAGAAGCCGAAGAACAACTCATATAGTGAGAAAATAATTAAAAGAAATGAATCTCGAAATAAGCTTACCTTCTGTACAAGGTGAGAATCAGAACCAACTTTGAAGATGGATGATGCTTCAGCAGTACCTGGAAGGAGATTTCAATTAGGCGGAAGTGTTAAGGGATTTCAACGTGAATTGATTTTGGATTTCAATCTATGAAGATATATGAATGATTATAGGCCTTTCCCTTCTGTTTACCTTCTGTTTGCTGTAAACGTAAATTGATGTTGGAAGATCGAAAAGGTTTGCTGGATTTCAATCAGATTGAAAAAGTTAACTTTGGAAGTGTTTGAATCAAAGCGTAAGAACACACTAAACTATAAAGGAAAAAGATTGAAGCTTAAAACTCAAACACCTATAAAAGATTCTAATTACCAGTGCTTCTCAAATGTTGTTTATATTGTACTTTGGAAATATAAAGAAGAGACGGGTGGTTTGTCCTAATCTTCCCTTCAGTCCTTTTCACAACATCCTCCAACTATCAACCCCATTTTCACTCATTTCTAGATGGATCTGAGCAAGTCTAGCTTCATATTTGTTTACACTTGAGCCAATAAACTAGGAACAAAATCGAGTAGGTGGTTAAATATTAGCTCCTTCTTTCTGGTTCTTTTCTCCTCTTTTGAATGAACTCTCTTGTAACATAGTTGATTGGGAAAGAGAATGTTTCTCCAAAAAATGAATCCTCCTTCCTAAAAGGGATCATCTAATCTACCTCTTTGGTGCAAATTGAAGTGGTTCCAAGATAGTATTATATTGACAATAATACCTATAATTTTTTCAGAACTACACTACATATTTTTCATTGATCTTTAAGTTCCTTCAACAATAGAGTTGACCTGTTTATTTCCTCTCTAATGTCAAACCAATACCTTTAAAATCAGTAAACAACTGATAACCATAATTCCCTATGGGCACAAATAAGTCAATAAATCATCATTTGCATAAAACCCTTCTTTTACATCACTATAATTATGTTTTCTTCAACAACAGACCCATTAACCCAAATTGTAGCGCGAATACTAGAAGCTTTAATTTAGCAACAACGAATCAAAGATTGAGAACCCATTAAGCTATTAAAGTAACACGATTGAAACATTTAAATCAAAAAAGCAAAATGCAAAGATTTAAGGAAAAGTATTAACATACATCATAGGCTTCAGAGATCTGTTTGAACTTAGCTTCAACAGATTTCTTGTTATTGCATTTCTTATCAGGATGCCATTTCTAGCAAATTTTCTATAAGCTTTCTTCAAATCAACATTGATTTTGGAAGTGTTTCTTCTTCTTTTTCTCTGTTAGGCGGAGAGAGAGAGGTTCTGTAGCAGAGATGGAATTCAGAAACAACCATCAACTATAACCCCAAAAGAACCAAATTCCGTAAACAACATAGACGAAGAATGAAGGGAATATCTCATCGAGGTAATCATATTTCTTTCGGTAAATATGCTCTTCAGGCTCTTAAACCTGCTTGGATTATATCTAGACAAATAGAAGCAGGCGGACGATTGCACGTCGTGGTGGAAAAATATGGGTACTTATATTTCCAGACAAACCCGTTACACTAAGACGCGCAGAAACACATATGGGTTCAGAAAAAGGATCCTGAATATTGGATAGCTATTATTAAACCGGGTCGAATACTTTATGAAATGGGTGGAGTAACAGAAAATATAGCCAGAAGGGCTATTTCACTAGCAGCATCCAAAATGCCTATGAGAGAGTTAATTAGGGCAGATGTTTCTAGGTTGGGGAAAAAAATGGAGGGAGTGTGAAATTAATTGGGCGCTTTTTTTTTAAAGTTGCGGAAGTTTATAACCCCTTAAATTCTTATTCCCGTCGCAAATAAACCTCCGTAATTTATCTGTTTTTTTATAGTGTTAATTTTGATTTTGTCAACTAGAACTTTTCACAAAAAAATAAGCTTAATTTTTTAAATAATAGTGCAACAAAATGAGATATTGGTAAATATTTATAAGATTTTCATATTTATCCATATTATTTTAAAGTTAACTCAATAATAAGTTTTCTTCTCATCTTTTATCGTATTTTAAAGAATGATGTTGTTTGTATTAACTTTCATCAAGTAGCTGATTATTTCCACTGTTGAAACTCTTGTGAAACCAATTTGGATAGATTGGTAAGCTTCTTATTCTTGAAAATTTGTTAATATAGATGCCATTTGTAGCTTTAATGAATTATCTTGTAAAATATTCAAATAAGAAAATAATATCATTGAAATTAAATTTTCAATTTGATGTTTATGTTTCATATGACTGTTAAAAATGAGTATTATAGCACGTAGTCTTTTTATGTTAATTGGAGCAATTTAAACATATTATAATTTATAGTTTAATTTTAAATAAATTATTAAAATAAACTAATTATAAATTATGATCCCCAATATCATTCTCTATCCGTGATTAAATAGATATAACAAGGATCAAAAAATTAATTAAGCCTCAACAAATAATAATTTTAAAACTATTATATTGGGTCCGTATACCGTCATTTCCTCGTCTAGTTTGTTTTAAAAGGGAAAAAAAACAAAAAATTCCTGTAAAAGATAAATATGATTTCTAACTTTAAAAACCGCTACATCACCAATCTTAGGCCATGAATTATATGTCGATATATAGGTTTAAAGCATGCAATCTTTTTTTAGAAAAATTAATAAACTTTTACTTTGATATTTTTCTAATGTTAAAAGTTTATAAGATATCTTTTATAATTGAAGACATCTTTTTTGATATGTAATCATCGAAGTGTTCTCCCTAATAAGTCATTTCATTTCTAAATATTACTCATAATTTAGATAATCTTGAAGTAAAAGTTTAAAAAAAAAAAAAGTCTTTAACTCAACATTTGATTCAGCCTACCGTAAAATATTACTCCCTCCGGTTCGAAATATTAAACACCCTCTTAATTCTTAAACCTTGAGCAGAAAAAAAAAGGAAGATGTGGTGAGAAGTCCTAAAACCCTAGAAAGAGTGGAAAGGGAATACCAAATTGGTCAAGATTTGTTTGTTATTCAAACCCAATTTCTCTGTTTATGGAGGGGTTGAAGGGGTTTTTTCGCAGTGCGATGTCACAGGATGGAGATAGCAACTTAAGCTCAATTTCTGCTGTTCTTGAAAAGTCAAGCTCAAAATCATCTGGGTCTGATTCCATTTCAGCAGCTGACCAGTCTCCGCTCTTGCTTGCTCGACCTCCTAGGTATTTCCCCCTCAATTTCCTCTGTTTCTTGTTCGAGTTGATTGTTACGGGACTAGAAGCCCACTTCGTTCCAAATCACTTCGGAGAATTCTTCACTATTATCATTTCTCATAATCTCTTTACCAATCTGATTAATACTGTTTTAAGAAATTAAAGATTTCTTTGTGCTCTTGATAAACGAAGAAAGTAGAACTAGACTAAGGATATATTCAGGAACCAAAATAGCAATTCTCTGTGTAGGGTACAGGACTAAAAGAAATCTGTTTCTTCAAGTTTGTTACTTGTGATTGATGTCTACTAACACGACGAAAATGTCATGTCTTTGTGTCGCATAACAATTATCAGATCCTATCTGAAATGGGCACAAATAGAGAAAGGTATAAATTCATATTGCTGGTAGTTAATTGATATGATTGATTATATGTGTGACCCGGGGGGGGGGGGGGGGGGGGGGGTAGATAATGGGTACCTGAACTCTATACTTCCAACATGGGAAGTCCATATTCAAGTTTGCTATTAATATCATACACCTTATCCTTGATCATTTTTGTATTTCAGCTAACCAAACTTTGCAACTCTTTTATTTGCAATATCAAAAGGTCTGTTTCCATCTAAGTGATCTTCCCTTACTAAATCCAAGCCTCCACCATGTGACCAATGCATTAATTATGTACATGTGATGAATTTATTTAATGTCTTGTTGGAAAAGATGTAGATAGTAATGAAAATGCTGTGATTTTCATATGGAAAGTTCTGTCCATCTTTTTCTGCAGGCAAGTGGTATCATTGTGGACTTGCTCAAAACTCTGTGCCATTTGTTTTATTGCTGGAGTATTTGTTGGCTATACACTGAAGCGTAGGGTGCGGCGATGGGCTTCCAAACTTCTCAGGAGATTGAAGGATGAATAGCTTTCTGAGATGTAGAGTTTATGAATTTTCTTTTTTTGGTAGGTAGGTTGTGATTCTATTATCAATTATGCGTGACAAATGTCCAAGTGTGATGATACTAATTTTCTCAGTGTTGTAGAGAATTTTTTTTGAATGTATCATGGAATATTTGATATAAGAAGAGTACATTGACTTTCTAAGATAATACAAATTACTTGAGTTCTTTATGTAAGTTCAGAAAGTTATGATGCTTTATTCGATCTCTTAAAAAAAAATCCTTTTGCTTTTCTGATTGACTGCTCTGTTCTATTAGTAAGTTTTTGATAAGGGTCTTCCACGTGTAATTTCTGATACGTCATTGGACTTCTCTTTTGACAGAATGAAAAAGAGAAACGAAAATAGATAGAAATACATCAGCAGGCTTTACTAATGACTATACACAAGAAAAAACTTACCTTTAGCAATCACAAATTTTATGTACAAATAACAAAAGAACCATCCTATTGCTTCTCAGAAACCTTGATACTATGAATGCCTTGTAACTTCGTGCCCGAACGAAGCAGATGTCCCTCTTTTTATTTCCTTATTATTGCTCTTGCCCTCTGTAACTGTCTTTGGCTGTCCTAACAATTGCAACTTATTGATCTTTGCAAATGCTCTGAGAATTTGATACACCATTCTTGACATGCAGCACATGAGATGTGCGTGATGGTACTATAATGTGGCTCTTATATATTTCTGTAAAATGATTACTTTAATGAAATTTATAGTCTTCTAGTGAAAGAACTCTCTTTCAGCATAGTATCTTGTTTGATACTTGCATTTGCATTTCTTCGAATCAATGTATACATGTACATCTATCACAAAATACTTACAAAATTAAAAGGGAAAAAACCACTTGGCTTATAAGCGAAAATTTCTAATATCAGAAGTTCTCCTTGTGGAACTCAAAACGTGTGGATGTCTTGTAAGTTAATTCTTGTGATAGCTTCTTCAACTCCTTTGCCAAGACAGGCATCCCGCAGTAGAAGACTCCTGCAAATCTTTTTGCTAGTGAATTTACATTGATTATTTTTAATCTCCAGTTTCATGTTGCAGTTTCTCTTTTTAGTTTTTAGTTGTTCCTTTGTTTTTTGGCTGTTGTTCTATTTCTGTTCACTTTTCATTTTGAATATTCAATGTTAACTGGGAAGTGCCTGGTTGGATGTTCCACCTTTTAAATGCTTTAAGAAGCTAAATACTTTCTGCTATTAGTTGATTTAACTGTTTGAATACTTCATGAAGTACAAAAGTTACTATCCATGACTTCTATTACAGCTAACCTATGCCTTTCTAAAGAAACTTAAGATATGAGTCCCCGTTGAATATTGCATGCTATTAAACCGCTTGATGATGTGTTATCATTGTAGAGTTCTGTCCACTATCTTCGTCTAATCAACGACCATGTTATTCTTTGGATATAGCAAATATTGCTGCATTTTTAGATTCTTCGCCATGCTTGTATATAATTTTTATATTAGTTATTATTTGTCTCGACTATGTAAAGATATTCATTGGAACAAGGTTGTTTCGTTTTAGCTCTAGAAGGGATCAAGCAAAATCAGGTAGGAAGCATCATTTATTGGAACTGCCCATGCTTAATAACTTATCATTGTTGAGATTGTAGAAATTCTTTACCTACTGTCGAATAGGGATGTTTCAAAGCTATTCTTTTGAATACCTCCATCCATTTGGGCCTTGCAAAATGTGTCCTCACCTGCAACATAATTTGTTTTGGTGTCAGTACTGTTGAATTGCAATCTTACTATCTTCTGTTCTATTGTTGAAGACCTTTCATAAAGGTTTGGCAGCTATATAGTAGTAAAACCTTTTCTTTTTGTGGTTGGAATTAAGTCATTGAGCTAAGCCAAACACCTTTTTATTTTCTTTTTCATTTACTTGTCAATTTGTTTTTTCTTTTACATTTCTCTTTGAGAAGCTGTGGAGAGGGTAGCGATGGATCATACCCTAGTGCCAGACAGGATGTCAACGCCATGTTTTGCGTGATTAAGTGCCTGGATCATGGTGATGAGAGTTGATCTGGCATCACCCTCTTCATAAACACTCGTTAGATAGTTGTGCATCTCTATCAGACCCTGTTCCATTACCAGAATATAGGAGATAACTGAGCCAATTAACAAAAATAGACCAACATAGAATTCCAAATAGGAAGAGCGAAGAGGGGTGGGCAGTTTAAGGACATCTATCAAGAAGTATGTGTCTACTACTTTGTGATCCATCTCTGAAACTTCATTCATCACTCCTTTGAACCACTCAAGGGATCCAGGTTCTCTGGTAACCCAGTAAAAATGTGCACTTCTTATCCTTTGTGATTTCTTTTTTACACTTGATGTTGTGCTTGAAGAGACAAAACTTGTCCAGCTATCATCTGATGCACTAGTCTCAGTATTCAAATCCTGAAACAGCATCATGGAAGAAAGATATTTAGTTGGAGCCTAGATTTCAACATTATTGCTTTGAATTTAATGACAACGTAAGATTTACTACGTTTTCATGTGGTCTTGTATTGTTCAATAGATCCTTTAGGATACTTATAAAAGGTGTAGCTCCAATACCAAGTCCTACAAGAAGCAAGGCATCATAATTTTGATAGTCTTGTGCTGGGGCACCATAGGGTCCATCGACTAGCATTCGAGGTAAGCTGCATCATACATAGAATTTTTAGACCTTAGAAGGGAAATCTTGATGTAGGTTTGACAGGTCAGAAGTACAGGTAAAGCTACCCTCTTTGATCAATAGTTTCATGTTCTTCAAACTTTGCTCGACCAACTACACATGCTGAACTTCTATCCTCTGTGAATACCCTCTTAAGTTCTTTTGTCCAGTCACCTACGATTCGGATGTGAACACTGAGATAGTCGTCTCCTGGTGCTGATGTTATAGAAAATGGATGCCTGGAGAAAAGTTGAGATGTACGTTTAATCCCTGTTGGTGGAACAAAGTCAGCTTCAATGTGAAACAGCCATACCTACCATTCAAATGAGGATATTGTTGGGCACTGCAGGAATATGTACTGGCCGCTTTTGTATTTGAAGCCATCTGGTTTTGACATGATCAAGCTTAAGAGATCTCCTGGAAGTACAGAAACCTGTAAGGTCCGAAAATCAATTCTTCATTTGTTTCCTCCTATTTTTGTTCTTGATCTTCCTCTCTCTATATTTTTAGGTGGTTTTACAGTTTAACTTTTGGGGCTAGTTGCTTGTATTTTCCCAAGAATACAAGAGTAGTTGATGAATTTCATTTATTTACCTATATGTATCAGTATCTTGCTTTTAGTTCGCTAGAGTTGAAGGCCTCATTAGTAACTTACCTTCAAGATCTTAACTGCATAGTCTTCTGAACGCCATATTCTCAAACTCCTCTCTGCAATGTAGAGGATTAAGGGAATGGAGATATACATCCATGTCTGCAATAGTTATCAGCGACATATTGTTGGCATATAATCAATTGAAAAATGTAAATAAATTTAATGTTCGATTTGTACTAATTCTCTTCATAATCCGTACCGTTTTCTGATACCATTTATGGACAAAGAAAAGGAATGTTCCATGTAGTATTAGCAATACGTAGACCAATGCCAGAAGGTGGTGAGAATACCAAAATGCGTTGAAGCCCGTTAATCGGTTCAAGGGGGGTGGTAGCTTGAGTATGCTCCTCCTGAAGCGTCGTGTTGCCAGTGTGAAGGCTATAGTCATCAAAGTTACCATAGAAATACCAGTTATGCCTTCAACACCAATCAAAAGGCTTCTGTAAGTTGGCTTTAACTTGTCAAAATCAGAAGCTACGAGTGCAAATTTTTCTGGCGATGAGTTAACCAGATGGGGAAAATCACACGCTAAATGGTTGGCTGCATGAAGTATTATGCCAACTGCTATGGCATGTGCAATAATCTGCCAAGTTGATGACACAGTTAAGAAGAATATGATACTACTGACAAATTCAGAAGAAAACTCAGGTATGCTGTGTTTACCTTGTGAAAATTGATGTTGTCATCAAATGGAATAAGTATCCTAGCTCTTGTTGACCGCAACCTAGTTAATATGTTTCGACAAACTGGTAAAAGGATTAGTGCCATGTTAAACTTGAGGGTCTCGGCAGCTCCTTTAGCTGTTGCCAAGCAGTAACCCATAACTTGAAATGCTGCCATTTGCCTATACTGCAAGAATTTCCAAGTGAAAAGTGCAGTCATCGCCGACAACCATAGCAGCAGAATCCAGCCCCTCTGCCAGTTATCTAAGACAAGGCATTTGAGGGCACAACTTGCTTTCTTTACTATGATGTTGGTCTTGCTGATTCCTAGGTTCTGACTCCATTCAAGGGTTGTTGTGCTTAAAGGTCTGCTGTAGCTCATGTAGTCGTCCCTTTGTAGAAGAAGTGTTTCCAACTGCCATAACTGAATGAAAAAGGCACATAAAGAGATCTTATCACTAGCAGTTCTAACCAAACAAGTGTTGGTACATGAATCAGATAGTCACATTTGTGTTGTGCTGATGCTTAATTATATAGTTGAATGTGTTTGCAGTAGTAGCACTATGCAAAATGACTTAAAATCCTAAATATGCCTGTGCTTAAATACTCTTGGGTAGGGGTGTTCAAACCGAATCGGAAAATCGCACCAAACCGAAAAGCCAAACCAAACCAAACCGATTAAAAAATCCGACTAGGTTTGGTATTGAGTAAAAAAATCCAAACTAAACCGACATATAAATATATAATTTTTATATATATTTTTAAGACTTTATATTGAATTTTCTTTAAAAAATATTGAAATATTTGGAATCCTCTCATGTGTTAACCTTGAAAGTGTATATTAACGAAAATTATTGTTAGACGACTAAGAAAATAACTATCATGTAGTACTAAAAAAAATTCTCCCATTAGAATATTTTAATAGATCATATGTTTGTCAATTTTTTCAATATTTACTAAACATATATTCACCTATCAAAACTTTATCTATAACTTTAATAAACTTTATCAAAATCAAACCAATCCGGTCCATGTACACCCCTGACTCTCGGAAAATAAGGAGGGCAAGTTAGTAGATAGTAGGTACGAACTCTTTTTATATACCTCAATGTAACCGAGACCTTCTGGGTCTAATTCCTCCATTATTAAAGAAGCATACTCTGCTGCACATTCCTTCAATCTGGAGAGCTTATTTACTGAAGCACTCAGCATTATCAGCTGGTAAAGGAACAACAAGAAAAAAGATTAGTGATAATTGAAAATGTAAGAATTTGTACATCCTCAAGTCCGACATGTTGCAGCGAGTTACTTATCATCTTGTGTTTTTGACATAAAACTTACTATATATAATTACTGGTAATAACTTGATTGTGGAATTCTTTTTGTTACCCAAGTTTGTAGTGGCACATCTAGAGGGTAACGTGCGGGTTCTCGGGAACCTAGTAGATTTTGCACGGTCCTTGTATATGTATTAAAAAATTCATTAAATATTTATAAATATTTGATTGTGAACCCAATTGATAACTTGAGATCGTTATAGGAACCCATAATCTTCGAAGTCTGGATTCGCCTCTATAAGTTTGAGAAACTGGTTTACAAATACTGTTCTCTCCGCTCCACTTTAATTGATTTTTTGTCGTTTTCACACATATTAATGGATCCGCCTTTTAGCATTAATTAACGATGAAATTGACCATCTTAACCTTAATTTGTTCATTGAAAATATAAAAAATATTCCATGAGACACTTTATTCCAATGCCAACTTTAGAAACAACAAAAAAAAATCTAGTGTAATTTTACATAAATACGAAGAGAATAATGTGTATGCAGATTTTACTAGATAGAGGTTGTTTCCACGAGGCAACTTTGAAAAAAAAAAAATTCTTGCTATCGGACAAAATCAAATATTGTGAACCTAAAAAAAAAATCAACACGTGGACTAGAGGGAATATTAGGTAGCAAACCCATAAATAGGATTTGTATTTTCGCAATAATTTAAGATGCCCCTATTCCTGCTGGAAATTACACAAGTAATATATGGTCTGACCAAAACGTAACCACTCTTTTTGTTTTTTTTCTTTTTCGTTTCGTAGTTCACCCTTTTGTTTTGATTGAGAATGTTCAACCAATGATAATCTTACCTCTTGAACTTCTTCTCTCGTGATTCTCCCATCTCCATTGCTATCAGCCCTGCAATGAAAACACGATATTTACATGGTCATTATTCAAAATATTGAGAGTTTAAAACAGTGAAATTATTAGACAACAATAAATGTTTGCACGGAGAAGTGTCTACGCTGAGGGGTTTTTTGGTTGGGAAACAAGTTATTCTAGAATTAATTATTCTTGAATCGTTACTCCACCTTTTCATAGTTATAAAAATAACATTATAATCCCTGGATAACTAATCCGAAAATTAATTATACTGTAATTTTACCTCAATCAAACAAGAAATAAATACATCTCAAATTTAATTTCAAAAATAATTATCTCTTATTCTTCGTACCAAACAAGCCCTAAGAGTAAGAGTGAATTGATTGTTGACTTGAAAATTGGGATTGCCAACTTGCTGAAATTGACAGACATAAGGGTATGAGGCCGTAGATAAAAGAGAAATTTACGCAATCAGGTCTTATAATGTTACATTACCAATGTAAAATTTTTTCTTTCTATATTATTGGCGTATTCTCCAATATCACATGTAGTTTACCTTATGCTGTTGAGGTTCTTTTTTTGCATTTTATTTGTTTTATGTTCTCTTT
This sequence comes from Nicotiana paniculata, assembly GCA_005239505.1. Lineage (NCBI taxonomy): Eukaryota > Viridiplantae > Streptophyta > Magnoliopsida > Solanales > Solanaceae > Nicotiana > Nicotiana paniculata. The sequence continues at coordinate 31,713 of ML359166.1, forward strand.
TCCCCCAACACACCGAGGTCATATACTCTCTCATCTCATATTATTCTTTAATAAATACTCTCTTCGTTTACTTTTATTTGACATGTTTTAATTTTTTATACCCCTTAAAAAATAATAAATGAAGTGTTTAATTTATCATGATATCCATATTAATTAATGGATATTTCATTGGAGAATTGACAAATAAATACTGTGAGTATAACAGGAAAAAAAATTTATCTTCTCTTGATATATGTATAAATTGACAAGTAAAAATGAAAATCTATTTTTAGTATACATGTCAAGTAAAAGTGAACGAAAGACGTATTAATTAGGAAATGGATTTGACTGTTCTACCTTTATTTATTTCTTAAAATGTAATCTATTTATGAAATTATTGTCGTATGAAATTGTGAGAATCAGATTATATTACAGGCGAGAATTAATGCACGTGGGAAGAAGTGAAATCTAATTAATTTCACAGAAGAGGACGATAAAGCTTTTGGTGTAGAAACAAGTAAAAGAAGACAGTGGAAACGGGAAAAGTATAGAAGATGAGAATTGAGAGAGAGACACACATGTCAAAGAAAATCTGAAGTCGAGCGTCAAAGCTTTGGTCCGAAATTTGCAACCAAAATTCGTGAAGCTCTGCTTTATTTATCTTTGCCGTTTTTTGTCTCCGTCCTCGCACCAATGCATCAAAAATCCCCACCGCAAACTCTTTTGAATCCGCCATTCCTGCACATACACCACCATTTAACACGTCGATCTCTATTTCTGTTTCAATTTAATATAAAGTTTTTTACGTACTCCTATATAATTTCAAGACCTCCGTTTCAAAATAAATAATATATTTTTAAATTTAAAAATAATTTAACTTTAAATTTTTTATTTTATGTATTTTATTATTAATGGAAAGCTTTTATAACCATAAAAATATCATGACCTAATAAAGTCAATCTTCCTCATCTAAATTGAAACAGAGGGAGTATGTGCCACCCTATCACATGTAATAAAAATATTCTTAGAAATTTGTGATGATATGATACTCGTATGACTATAACATTATATCGTTAAGGATAAAATATGAAATTTAAATTTAAAATATTTTTAAATTATAAAATTTGTCATTTTTTCAAACAAACTAAAAATAAAAGAGGGTCATATGAAACTAAAAATAAAGAGCGTCGTTGAAATGAAAGCAGTGAATACGGACGTATCCAGTGTTAGCACTGTGAACAGGGGCGGATTTAATGTGGTAGTTGCGGGTTCAATTGAACCCATAATTTTTGATGCGGAATAGAAATTTATGTGTATAGTTTATTTAAAAATGCAAAAGCAATGGATATGAACCCATAATTTAAATTATAATGGATTCAGTGTTAAAATTCTTAAAAGTTAAACCTATAAAGTTTGTGGTAGTTGCAGGTTCAATTGGACCCATAACTTTCGATGTGGAATAGAAATTTATGTGTATAATTCATTAAAAAATACAAAAATAATGGATATGAACCCATAATTTTAAATTATAATGGATTCAGTGTTAAAATTCTTAAAAGTTAAACCTATAAAGTTTAAATCCTCGATCCGCCTCTGACCTGTGAATTCAGCAGTGGCATTTGTGATTTGCCGAGAGAGAGATGTTAATCAGAGATATTTTAAATTAATTGGGCCAGTAATTAGGAGAAAAAAAAAGAATTGAATGTACCAATGCAATCACCGAAATCTTCTCTAGCGAGCAAACCATCCTTGGCCAAAGCATCGAAGCGCGTCTCAACTTTTCCCCAAAGCTCATTAATGTCAGATTCTCTCGTGCTCTTGCTTATAAATCTCAACCCTCCAAGCGCGCGCCGAGCACTCGGTTTATTCCTCTCAACCTGCAATTTTGATTTCATCTCCTCTCGTGCCGCCGATAAATTCGTCATCGACTGGTTGCCATGAAACTGATGGTCATCATCCCTTTCCGGTGATCTCAGCCACTGGAATTTCCGGCAAATTCTGGAAGCGATGACAGATGCATACGTTCTGTTTGACGAAATTCCAATGGGAGAGTGTTGTTCTTCACCAGCAGCAACATTGGTATTGTACGGTGGAGTAGGTGTTACGCTACACAAAACAATGGAATTATCATCAAGTACTTCTAGCCTGACCTCAACTATGTCTTTATCGTTGTTTCTCTGTAAATCGTTGAGGAAAACCGGCAACATTGCGCCACCAACATGCTCCGACGTTTCCGCCGTAGAATCCTCTGGCATGTCAAAGTTCCGGCTGTAACTCGATCGCTTTGAGCTGCTAGGAGATGACCTCAAAAATGACATCAGCTGCATTCTCGCTTCCGGTAAATAATAATTAAGGCTTTTTTTTTTTTTAGCTTTAGCTCCCTGCGTTCTTTTCAGTGCTTTATCTGCTAAGTGCATATACTACTGGTTTTGCTTTCAGTAGTCTCAAAAAATTACTAAGTTGTGTGTGTGTGTGTGTGTGTGTTTTGGGGGGG
>ML359166.1:34219-99669 GCA_005239505.1 Nicotiana paniculata
GGACGTGCTTGAAACAAACGCGTCTCAACCGATCTCTCTAACATGAATTCCAGGCTTTCTGGTTTTGCTCTTTCATACACATTCGTGCCATATATATATATAGAGAGAGAATTAGAAAGAGTAGGTGGGATTTGTTTGAAAAGTTCTTTGAAGAATATTAGCAGCCGGGTGATCACATAACAACATTGTAACTGGTAAACAATTGTGTTATATATATATGATTAACATTAGGGGTGTACATGACGGTGGTGGTTCGGTTTTTATCAAAATCAGATCAAATCAACTATATTGGTTTGGATTGGTTTGACTTTGTCGGATTTTTCGGGTTTTCGATTTTTTCTTTGTTACATGAATATTATTCCAATTTTACTTTATTAAAGTTATAGATAAAATTTTGACAAGTGAATACATATTTAGTAAATATTGAAAAAATTGACAAACATATCATCTATTAAAATATTCTAATGGGAGAATTTTTTTAGTAACACATGATAGTTATTTTCTTAGTCGTCTGACAACAATTTTCGTTAATGTACGCTTTCAAGGTTAACACATGAGAGTATCCCTAATATTTCAATAATTTTTAAAGAAAAAACAATATAAAGTCTTAAAAATTATATATTTATATGTCAGTTTAGTTCGAGTTTTTTTACTCAATACCAAACCAAGTCAAACCAAATTTAGTCGGGGATTTTAATCGATTCAGTTTGATTTTTCTATTTGATGCGGTTTTCCGGTTCGATTTGAACGCTCCTACTTGACACAATGGCCTAGCCAGACAACCACGCGTCGACATATTGGTTTCATTTACTACATTTGTAAATGAAGACTTTGTATATTTTAGGATTTTTATTTGTGTTTTATATACACTTTCACTCAACTGAAAATTCATAATAGTATTCTAGGTTTTAATTTTATCGATCTTTTATATTGTAAATTTTGATTCGATCTCTCTATTAAATTAACCTTAATTTCGACATTGCTGTATTTGTATTCTTCCATTATTACTACTATAATCATTAGTCAGCACTCTTAATGTTGTGGAGATGATTTAATATATACGAGATTAAAATAGTAAAGAGAAGTTAATAAAAGTTGCAATCTAGTGATGGCATTTTCTGTTTTTCACCTTGCGCCACAGGCTATATATTCCCCTAGCTTTAAAGGTAAAGAAGGGAAAGAGCACTTATATTTAAGTTAGGCGCTCTCGCCTCCTCTAAAGATAGCATATACTCTTCAGAAAATAGAGAATATAGGCATTTATTATGCATGCCTTCTCTTTTAGTCAAATCAATGGAGGGTTTTCCAACCCATAGGGATATATAAAAACACAATTAAATAACTATCGTAATACTAGTTTAGATGGATTCAAAAGCATTCATTAGCAGAAGAGATTGTCGAAAAATATGTTTACCGTAAAATACTACAATTGAATTTGTAACGTGATTTATAGACATGTTAAGTTAAATTAATCCGAGAATATGAAGTAACAAAGAACAAAATTGAATAAAATAAGAATGATCGAAGGAAAAACAAGCCATGGCCTTAAATTGAACTTCTCCGAAAATAAGAATAATATCAGGAGCAAAATTGTAGGAGAGCAATGTTTAGCAGAGTAAGAGAGTAATATTAGCATTTCTTCATACAAGTATTTCATGTTCTTCAATGAGTACAAATTTCTTTATTTATAGCTAAATTAAGGGAGACAAGATCCCCAAATCAAGCTCCTTTTTAAGATGAATAAAGACCTCCTCTTGATGGCCGTATAACGGTTGTGTGTAAATGCCAAGAAATTCTGTACCAGATGCTCCTTTAATGATGCCTTCTTCAACCGATATCTACTTGCAAACTCTTTTCTCCAATTTCAATGTCTTCGGAATTCATGCAACATTGGTTACATGCTTGTGGCCGGTGCTAACTATTTGCTGACTCATATCCTGCCTGTCTTTACTGCCACATGTCAACTCAACGAATGTCCACCTGTTATTCGTTAATTTTATCCCATACAGATACTCTTCCTACTTTTCGGTGACTCAACTTGATGTGATGGAGAAGTAGATAGGACCTCTTTTCTTGGCGGAAAAGTTCTTGAACGGTCTCTGGCACTTGAAAGGACGCACATCTCGTTGTATTTAATCATCTAAACACGTGTTGTCTTGTGACTCGACATATTTTTGCCAGTTGCCTAGGTAATGATGGTCTTGCATTCTGCCGCCTATAAACTTCTCCACTTTTCACCACTTTCATATTGCACTTTTACAAACTTCCTTCTTTGAGTCTTCATAAAGTTTTTCTACAACTCCCCCTTTCTCAGTAAACTTACAAATTCATACTTTCTGTCAATATATCTTTTGCTATTTCTTCCTCTGGTTACACAGACACTTGCATCGGTGGCGGCTCATCTAAGAAGAACATGTCAAAAAAACCTGACATTGGTCCTCCCTCTACTAACACAATCATCCCTATGTCAGTTATCTTGCAAGATGGATCTCCATGTTCAAAAGGAATCTTCTGACCCCGATAATAACATAAACATAGATGTTGGTGAATACCCCCTATTGTATTCGCCCGGGCAGTACTCCTGTCATAAAAGATGATTGTGGATGGAAAATTATTGAGGCTTCAGCTCCCAGTGAAGTGGAGATTATTACTTTTAACAAACCAGGGTACATTTATGTTTACACGTACCCTTTCACTCTAAGACTTGGAAAGAAAATTGACCTAATGATCTTGGAGTTTTGCCGGAGCTACCGATTTTGTTTAGCTTAAGTAGGATCGCCAATATGGCGCTCGGTGGCTTTCCTTCGATTTATGTGTAAGAAAAACTTCCCCTTTCCTTTCTAAGCCTCTAACTGTATGCAATATAAAATTTTGACTTCTTTTAACAACATGTAGGCTTCCGAAAGGATCTTCAGTCTGTCCCACCATCGTGGTTTCACAAGACCCGAAGGTGGCTCAACAACGAATTAAAGAGGCTCTTGATCGGAAGAGGGCTCGTGATGTCGCTCTTGCTTCCGGTGAAGGCACATCTTCCTTGAGTCCCTAGCCGAAAAGGAAAAAAACAAAAAGAAAGCATACTACTAAGGCTGAGGCTCAGGAGAAGCCTCCAATCACGGAAGAGATCCCAAAAGGATCGTCCACAGTGGTCCTTGACGTACATAAATGTGAGGATAATGATGAAGCAGTTTCTCTTCATAGAAGAAGAAAAAGAAGAACACTCCCAGCTCAACCAGAGGATGTAGAAGGGCTCTTTATGGAGTTTGACTTAGTTGAGAATGCTGAGTCCCGTTTTCGAGCTATAGTTGTTGCCTCCAGTCAGAAGGGTTTCGCTTATGATGTTCCTCCAACTTCTATTCCATCACCAGCTCCTGTACCATCATTTCCTACCCTGCCGCTGGTTTTAACCGAACAAGAGGAAGATGTGTGTTCTCCCGATCACCCGGTCAAGGGAATATAGGAAACGCCTTCCCGACCTCCTCCGAAATCCTAATGATAAATGCAATTACATTTTTGGTTTCGGATGAATTCCATTTGCTTTCCAAACCGGTAGGAGTAGCCAAATACTTGAAGCATGTGGCTTAGGACAAATACCAGAGAAAAATGGATGGTCTCTTTGCGGAATGTTTAATCATCAACAACATGCACCTTGCTGCTTAGGTATCATCTCATCCTTCTCTTTTTCCTTTTCACTTACTAAACAACGTCTTAGGCAACTCTAATCTTTGACTTTACAGGCTAACCTCCTCTCCTCCTAGGGCTTACAGAGGTTGATCCAGGATAAAGAGGCACTTGTTGTTGAACGGGATCAAATCGGTGTTAAACGGGATCAATTTGCCGAACACCTCCCGGCTTTAGAGGCAAGGCTTGCTCAGGAGGGCGAACTCAAAGCCCACTTGGAGCAAATCGAGTAAGAAAAAATGGCCCATAGCCAAGAGGCCACTCAATTGCATGCTGAACTTGCTGAGTTAAAGGCCAAGTGGGATGAGATGCAGAATGCTATAACTTCGGCAGCCGAATGCGAGTCTGCTTCCATGGAAAACATCAACAAGCTGGAAGCAAACGTATGCTATAAAGCCGAGTAAGTTACTGCGGCGGAGGAGAGAGGGAAAGAATGGAGGAAAGGCCCAAAAGGGTCATGGAGAAAAATCGCGAACATGTGAAGATCAATACTAAACGTTTCCGAACATATGACATCTTGAAGGCTGGTAATAAGCGGTTGCTATAAAAAATCCAAAGACTTCAAACCAAACTCCGAGATCAAGAAGATTCTTTCTTGCTTGAGAAAACTCATGTACACTATCACATGAGGAGGAAAACTTTGGAGGATTCCAAAGAAGAATGCATTGTTGAAGCTCTTAATTTTGAGACAACTGCCTTCGAGAATATTCCTGCACAACACACTGCTCCAAGCTCCTCGAGCACTTGCTCTAAGTCCTCGAAAATTGAGGAAGAAGTTGAAGATGAAGAAGAAGATAAGGATGAAGGTGTTGAATTGGATGCTGAGCAACCTTAATCTTCAACAGATGCGGCCGAGACTTCTCGCCCTTCAGACTCTGCCGATAAAGCAGACTAATGTATTTTTTTCTTTCTTTTGTAATTACCCCGGAGCCTTTATTGGGCCTGGGATTTTCGAAATAAAAGATACTCTTTTTACCTAATTTCTCTGCAAAAGGTATCTTTTTGTTTTTCTATTAATAAAGTTTGGGATTTTCACATCCATTTAAATTTAGTACCGGGCGTTCATACTTCTGATTTTTACCCTTTAATTTGAGGGTTTCATAAGAGAGGTCTCTTATGTTTACACTGCTTTTGAAGAGGATGTCTCATGTTCATTCGGGCACTAGCATTTAATGTTTAAGTAACATTCAAAGGAAAAAGACCAAGTCATATTATTTGGACGAGAAATAAGATGAAAACAAAAGGGATTTTACTTATTCTTTTCGTTTCAAAATACATTTACATAAGCCAAAAAAATTGTACATTTTCTTCGCTTAAGTAAATAAAGCTGCCAATACATGAAGCTCTACGGAGCTGGACATACACTCCCCTGTCTTGACTCGAGGTCTTTCATCGTAACTAAACTATCTTTTAACAAGATTTCAACCTAGAATCTAAGGTTTTCATGGTGGAATTAGGGATTTTTGGGTAGAACATAGGAATTTCAAAGTTTAGGGATTTAGACCTCAAATTGAGATCGGATTCCAAAATCAATTGTATATCCTGGCTCGGGGGAGAATGAGTAAACGGATTTTGGTCCGAACCTCGAGTTTGGACCAAACGGGCCCGGGGGTCGATTTTTGACTTTTGTTGGGAAAACTTAGGAAAACTATAATTATGCATTAAAGTTGATTCCTTTAGTGATAATTGATTATATTAAACTAATTATGACTAGATAAGAGTGGGTTAGAGGTGAATTCAAAAGGAAAAGCGGTACTTGAGTAGTGAGTGGCCTGCGAAATCGAGGTAAGTGTTATGACTAACCTTAGCTTGAAGGAATAGGTACTGTGTAATTATTTGCTACGTGTTTTGTTGTTGAATATGATGTATAGGTGAGGTGACGAGCACCTATGCATCGTGATTGAGTCATAGCATGCGAGTGAAATTTTATTTTTACAAATGTTGTAGTCTTAAATTATATTATCTACATTTATTGTTGTTATTAAAATGTAGGGAGAATTATTTCCGGTTCCACCGAGGTTGATAAAATTGTGAATATTGATTCAAGGTTGTGATGTTAAATTGTGAAATTAATCATTGATGGAATATTGATTTCTTTGTGAAACTTCTCTCTATCCGTTGTTATTGCTTCTATGAATTGTGAGCAAGAGTGTAAAGCACGAAGGGTGATGCCGTGCCATGATATGAGAGTGATAAAGCACGAATGGCGGTGTTATGTATATTAAGTGAGGTTTAATGAACGAAGGGTGATGCCGTGTATATTATGTGAGGTTTAATGAACGAAGGGTGATGTTGTGCCGTTCTGTTTATTTATTGGGTGAGGTTGAGAGTAAAAGCACGAAGGGTGATGCCGTGCATTTTTTCTCTATTGTCTTTGTTGCTTAATTTAACTAAGAATTTCTATCTAAATTGTGCCTTTATTGTTTATCATTACTTATATTGTGATTTCCCAATTCATGTCCCTTTCCCATTCTGCCTGCTTTATTTCTTTGTTTATTGTTGTTTCCATTATCATGATGATACTATTAAGATTTTATGGTGTCTTGTCGTAGCATCGTCACTACTTCGCCGAAGTTAGGCTCGACACTTACCAGCACATGGGGTCGGTTGTACTGATGATGCACTCTGCACTTTCTGTGCAGATCCAGGTACCAGTCTGAGTTGATTAGGAGTTAGTAGTTGACTTCACAACATTATAGGAAGCGATATCAACCCATTTTGTGAAGTAATATATAGCCACCAAAATGAACCTATGTCCGTTTGAAGTAGCAGGTTCAATTGGTTCGATGACATCCATACCCTAGGCAAAGAGGGCTAAGGTGAACTTGTTGCATTGAGTTCGTTGGGTGGTACTTGTATCATATCAGCATGTACCTAGCATTGGTATCACTTCTGTACATGCTTAATGCAGTCTGTCTCCACAGTTATCCAGAAATACCATTCCCTTAATATCTTCTTGGCCATAATAAAACCGTTCATGTAAGTTCCGCAAGTTCTGGCGTGTATTTCTTCGAGCAATATAGATGCCTCCTTGGCATCGACACATCGCAACAATTTCAAATCAGGAGTCCTTCTATACAAAATTCTTCCGCTCTGAAAGAAATGGTTGGCCAATCTTCGAAGCATGTGCTTCTGGGTGTGTGTGGCATTTTCTGGGTATTCCCCATTCTCCAAATACTCCTTGATATCGTGGAACCACGAATTTTTGTCAAATTCTTCATCAGCATGAGCACAATAAGCTGGCTGCTTACGAATCTCAATCGGGATAAGATCGATGAAATTCTTGTCTTGATATTGTATCATGGAAGACAAGGTAGCCAATGCATCTGCAAACTCGTTCAAAATCTCCGGAATGTGTTTAAATTCTATTTTTCTGAACCTCTTGATCAAATCTTGTACACAATGCAAGTATAGGAATATTTTTGTATTCTTGGTATCCCACTCTCTAAGTACTTGGTGCACCAGTAGATTTGAATCCCTGATCACTAGCAACTCCTGAGCATTAATATCGATGACCAATCAGAGTCCCAAGATGCAAGCCTCATATTCTTCCATATTATTGGTGTACAAAATATGAGCTTTGCGGATACCGAATAATGTTGATCGGTTTCTGATATTAAAACAGTTGCGATGCCCACTCCCTTGAAGTTGGCTGCTCATCTTCACTTACAAATGACACTTCCTCGTCGGGAAAAATACGTCTTCAATGGTTCATATTCTCCATCTATAGAGTTACTCTGCTAAATGATCAGCCAATGCTTGCCCCTTGACTTCCTTCCAAGTCACATAGATGACATCGAACTCACTTAACAATATCTACCACTTTGCTACCTTACCCATAGACATGAGTTTCTGAAAGATGTATTTTAGTGGATCCATCTTTGATATGAGATATGTAGTGTACACACAGAAAAAATGTATCAACTTCTAGGCTATCCATGTCAAAGCACAACAGGCGCACTCCAGCAGAGAGTACCGGGCCTCGTAAGGTGTGAACTTCTTACTTAGATAATATATCACCAGCTCTTTCCTCCCAGTTTCATCTTCTTGGCTCTGGCAGGACCAACACGGGTGGTTTAGACAAGTACTCCTTAATTTTGTCGAAAGCCTTCTGACATTCTTCGGTCCAGCTCATCGCATTATCTTTCCTCATCATCTTGAAGATTGGCTCACATATCACCGTTGACTGTTCTATAAAACGACTGATATAATTGAGGTATCCTAGAAAATACAACACATCCTTCTTGTTCTTCGGCGACGGCAATTCCTAAATAGCTTTGATTTTTGACGGGTCTAGCTCAATACCATGGCGGTTGACGATGAAACTCAACAACTTCCCAACAAGGATTTCAAAAGAACATTTTGCATGATTCAACTTCAAATTGTATTTTCGAAGTCGGTCAAAAAACTTCCCCAGGTCTGCTATGTGTTATGAACTTCTCTTAGATTTCATGATAACATTATCCACATTCACCTCTATTTCGTTGTGTATCATATCGTGGAAAATAGTCGTCATGGCCTTCATATAGGTGGCCCCAACATTCTTCAAATCGAATGTCATCATTTTGTAACAATATATCCCCCTTGGCGTGATAAAGGCTGTCTTTTCGGCGTCCTTTTCTTCCATCCAGATCTGGTGGTATCCTGCGAAGCAATCAATAAAGGGTTGGAGTTCATTCTTCGCGCAGTTGTCGATCAGTATGTGGATGTTGGGAAACAGGAAATCATCTTTAGAACTTGACTGTTCAGATCTCGATAGTCAACAGACACCCTAACTTTCCCATCCTTCTTTGGAACCAGCACAATGTTGGCTAACTAAGTTGGGTACTCGATCACTCGAAGGACCTTGACTTTGATTTGCTTAGTAACCTCCTCATTTATCTTTAGACTTATATCTGGATTGAATTTTCTGAGCTTTAGCTTTATCGGCGGACACATAGGGTTGGTAGGTAACTTGTGAGCTACTATGGATGTGCTTAACCTAGTCATGTCGTCGTAGGACCATGCAAATATCCTCATATTCTTTTAGAAATTGGATGTTCTATTCCTTCTCTAACAGTGATAGATGAATGCTTATGCGAGTTTCCTTCATCTTTCAGAATCTCCTATGTTAACTGCCTCAGTTTCTTCTCAAAATTCTCTACTTCTTTGACAATTTCCTCAGGTATTATATCATCTTCCAAATCTTCTGAATCACTATCCTTATGTTGCATTGTCTCATTACTTTTCATAGTCATGGGTTCATCAGGATATGTAATAATTACGCTGAAAAGAATGTAGAAAGATAATAATAAATAAACTAAACCAGTGATTATTTCAAAACAAAGTATTGAAAATGTCTTAAAATTCCCAAAAACAATTTTTAAAAAAATCATGCTAATTCTGCCAAGGCTACTCAGGTACTCGGCGAGCCCGGAATGGTGCAGCAGTCCAGTTCTTGAGAACAACTCCTTCTCCCACTGGCTGGATGGTAAGGGTGATGCCGTGTATATTATGGGAGGTTTAATGCACGAAGGGTGATACTGTGCCGTTTATTTATTTATTGGGTGAGGTTGAGAGTAAAAGTACGAAGGGTGGTGCCATGTAGTTTTTCTCTATTGTCTTAGTTGCTTAATTTAACTGAGAATTTCTGTCTAAATTGTGCCTTTATTGTTTATCATTACTTATATTGTGATTCCCAATTCATGCCCCTTTCCCATTCTGCCTGCTTTATTTCTTTGTTTATTGTTGTTTCCATTAGCATGATCATACTGTTCATATATTATGTGGTGTCTTGTCGTAGCCTCGTCACTACTTCGCCGAGATTAGGCTCGACATTGCCAGTACATGGGGTCGGTTGTACTGGTGTTGCACTCTGCACTTTCTGTGCAGATCCAGGTACCGGTCCGAGCTGATTCAGAGTTAGTAGTTGACTTCACCGCAGGAGTTCCGAGGTAGATATGTCGACGTGCGCAAATTCCTGGAGTCTCTTCCTTATTTCTATTTACTGTTTTATTTAGTTCACAAACAATTATACATTTTCTTTCAGTCAAATACTTGTAGTAAACTCTTAGTAGTTCGTGAGTTGTGACACCAGATCATGGGTAGTTAAACATGTCGGTATTATTGTGCAGTATTATTTTCAAATTTTATTTCTTATTATGATATTATGTGTTGAATGACAGTGGATCCCGTAAAGTCTTAGACATGTTTAGGTTGTGAATCTCTAATGTTGGCTTTCCTAGAAAGTGTATCATTAGGCGCCATCACGATCTCAACGGCGGGGAAATTTGGGTCGTGACAAGTTGGTATCAGAGAACTAGGTTTCCTAGGTCTCAGAATTCACAGACAAGCTTAGTAGAGTCTGGGGGAACGGTACGGAGATGACTGTACTTATCTCCCAGAGGCTATAAAGTTAGGAACAAGTTCACTTTTATTCAACTCTGTCGTGCGTTTCTTGTTATCCCAATACTGATTGAATTCTTCTATTTTTATTCTCTCGCAGATGGCGAGAACACGTACCGCTTCTTCCGCTGACCAGCAACCAGATCCTCCAGCAGCAGCTCTGATAGGGGAAGAGGCCGAGGCAGGGGCAAGGCCCAAGCAGCAGCTCCAGCTGTGGAGCCTTAGATAGCTGGGGAGGCTCCAGCTCAGACTGTTCCGGTGGGACCAACTCAGGTCCCAGAGGGGTTTATTGCTACCCGGTGATTCAGGATGCCTTGGCCCGACTAGTGGGCCTTATGGAGAGTGTAGCCCAGACTGGCGCATTCCCCATGGCAACAACTGTATCTCAGGCTGGAGGAGGATCCCAGACTCCTACCACCCACACTCCGGAGCAGATTGCTCCCCAATTTTAGACTCCAGTAGCTCATCCAGTTAGGGTAGTTCAGCCAGTTGCTGCAGCACCGCTTGGCGATAGGAAGGTTATGTCCTCCAAGGATTTGTGGAGATTGGATAGGTTTACCAAGATTTTCCCAGTCCATTTCAGCGGTTCCACTTTGGAGGATCCCCAGGAGTACCTTGATAGCTGCCATGAGGTTCTTCAGAACATGGGTATACTGGTACCAATGGGGTCGACTTTGTTGCTTTCCAGATGACTGGTTCCTTCAAAAGATGATGGAGAGATTATCTATTGACTAGACCAGCTGGATCGCCTACTCTTACTTGGGATCAGTTCTCGCATCTCTTCTTGGAGAAATTTATGCCTATTACTACGAGAGAGGAGCGCCGCCGTCAGTTTGAGCGTCTCCAACAGGGCGGCATGACTGTTACTCAGTATGAGACTTGCTTTGTGGATTTGGCCTGTCATGATACTTTTCTGCTCCCCACATAGAGAGAGAGAGAGAGAGAGAGAGAGGAGGTTTATTAAGGGTCTTGCTCAGCTTATCAGATTGCAGATGGCTAAGGAGACGGGGAGCGAGATCTCTTTCAAGGATGCGGCCAATGTGGCCAGGCGAGTTGAGATGGTTCTTGGATTGGGAGGTCAGGGGTCAGACAATAGACCTGACCATTTCGATGGATTCAACGGTGCCTCATCTGGAGGCGGGGGTACTTATGGTAGAGGCCATTCTTCCAGGATATTTCATTCAGCACTTCAGGCATCCCACGGTGCCCCGTATAGTCGTGGCTCTTACATGCCTTATTCTGGTCAGCCAGCTCCTATCAATGCACCTCATCTTCAGAGTTTTCAGGGTGGTTATTCAGGTCGACAGGGCCATTTTGCCGGTCAGCAGTCCCAGCAGCCGAGGTCATGTTATACTTGTGGTGACCCGAGACACATTTCTAGATATTGCCCTCGAGCATCGAGTAGTCATCAGTACCAAGGTTCTCGTGCCATGGTTCCGGCACCAGCTGCCGTACTGCCTGCCCAGCCAGCTAGAGGTAGGGGTCAGGTAGCCAGAGGTAGGGGTCAGGTAGCTATAGGTGGAGGTCAGCCTGCTAGAGGTGGAGGCCCGCTTGTCAAAGGTCGTCCCAAAGACATGGTTCAGGGTGGTAGGGCCCAGCCGCGGTGTTATGCATTCCTAGCCAGACATGAGGCTGAGTCCTCCGATGCTGTTATCACAGATACTGTTTCAGTTTTCAGTAGAGATGCTTTAGTTCTATTTGATCCGAGGTCTACTTACTCCTATGTATCGTCTTATTTTGCTTCCTATTTGGTTGTGCCCCGTGATTCTTTGAGCTCCCCTATATATGTGTCCATGCCCGTGGGGAATGCTATTGTTGTAGACCGTGTGTATCGCTCGTGTGTGGTCGTTATTGGGGGGGTCTTGAGACCATTATAGACCTTTTGCTCCTTGATATGGTTGATTTCGATGTCACATTGGGCATGGATTGGATTTCGCCTTATTATTCTATCTTGGACTGTCACGCTAAGACAATGACATTAACCTTGCCGTTGCCTCGATTAGAGTGGAGAGGGACTCATGGTCATTCTTCCAGCAGGTTATTTCTTATATGAAGGCTCGGCGCATGGTCGAGAAGGGGTGTTTGGCTTATTTCACTTATGTTTGTGGTTCTAGTGTTGAGGTTCCTTCCATGGATTCGGTGCCTGTTGTTCGTGGGTTTCCTGAGGTATTTCCTGCAGACCTGCCGGGGATGCCACCCGACAAGGATATTAATTTTTTTATTGATGTGGCTCTGGGCACTCAGCCCATTTCTATTCCGCCATACCGGATGGCCCCACCAGAGTTGAAAGAATTGAAGGAACAATTGCAAGACTTGCTTGGTAAGGGTTTCATTAGACCTAGTGTTTCGCCCTGGGGTGGCCGATTTTGTTCGTGAAGAAAAAGGGTTTCATTCGACCTAGTAGCACTAACCAAAAATGTCACTCCAAGATTATTTATGTATAATATAAGCAAACCCCTAACACCAACCCTGACCCGAACACTAACACCCACTCTGACCTTGACCCCCGACACCTAACCATTGACCCCCACCCTTGAATTGGATCTAATCCTACATCCTAATGGCTCCTAACTTTCGATCAACCCCGATCTTGATCCTGATCTCCGACTTCGACCTAAATCCAGACTCACCCCGATCTCGACCTTAATCGTTGATCCTCGATCCTATTTTCCGGCCAACCCGACCCAACCTCGAACATATCCTCCATCCCTCGACCCATGATCTTAATCCTTGACCATCCTATCGACTCTCAACTCTAACTCTCAACCCCAGGCACAACCACCAATTCTCGACCTTGATCCTAAACTCGGCCCCTACTCTCAACCCAATTTTGACCCTCGATCTAAATATCTGACCTGATCCAACCCAACCCAAAACCTTCTGACCCTGGGCGTTGATATCATCTAAGGAACACCCCAAATGAGGGAATATGAAATGATCGTTACAATAAAGTGATGTATTAATTTCACTAATTAAGTTAAGATTATTTGTGAACTAATTTAGCAAACAAGTAATGAGCAAAATGTTTTTTGAAATTTTATCAAATGGAGAAAAGCCTAGGATTGTAATCTTAACCTAGGTGTAAACTTAATGAGTAAGGTAAATATATGCGTATTTGATATATCGGGGTTGTTATGACTCTCAAAACTCAAATACTCACTCAATACCTCTCGGTTAAAGAGTGAGTATACCCAATTTATCTTTCTCAAGTCCAAACTGGTGGCTATAAGTGCAACTGAATATGAGCCCAAGTTAGATTATCCCTGTCTCTAGTTTTCAAATCCATTAATTAAACTAATCAATAACTCAATTAGTTCAATTTCTTATTAGCCAAGTTTTCCTACACTAAGTTCCTCTTCTCAAGTAAGAACAAGGTCAAAAAGGCATGAATAAATATTTGCAACCATCAATTCTAACTTTAAAGCATAAACAAGGCTAAATAACACTAACCCAATCAATGACAAACATAATATCAATAACCTATAAGATTTACACACTTGAGTTGGATCCTGGCTCTAGATAAAAATCTAGAAACTCATAATAAAATACATGGAAAGATGAAAATAAGAAGAAATTTAAGACATAAAATTAAAAATTTAATAAAAGTGGATGATTTTCTCCAATTGTAGCTCAAAGTTGCTCAAAATAGCTAAAAGTAACTAAATCCTAGCTTCTACATTGAAGAGATACCCTAAAAGATCTTAAAGTTCTATTTGTAGAGATTCTAAAATTGCTAACAAAAATGCCCTTCGGAGGGTTCTGCAGCTCCACATCTGTTTTTGTGGTCCGCACTTTGCTAGATTGACATTGATTGTGCTTTCGGTAGGGGAAGTTCTACGGTCACACTTCAGCTTTTGCAGCCGCACATCATCTTTTGCGGCCGCACTTTAAATTTTGTAGACCGCATTTGAGGAGGCTTCAGACTTATCCAACTACTCATTCTCTGATCTTTCAAGATTGTTAGTTTGAACCTGTTTTGCGAACCAAGTACGAGCACACATTTTATTTTGCGGACCACACTTTTGCCTAAAGTTCCTGAAGCTTCAGTTTTTCTTTCGCGGACACATTTCTTCTTTCACGGATCGTAGTTGCTTTTGCATCCACAGTTGTAATTCTGTGAGCGTACTTATCTCGACACTTCTCCTCTTCACTGAATATAGCTAGAACATCTCCTTTTTGAGTCATTTCTCTTTATTGAACTTCTACTTTCCATCACACATACAATTCAATCATTTTTCATTAGATTAGGGGACAAAATCGATATTTTTGGACTAAAAACTATAGCAAGAAGACACTAATAAGTGGTTAAAATCGACACTTATCAGCTCCCTCAAACTTAAGTCTTTGCTTTTTTCCTCAAGCAACTAGATTAGCACCCTCATTCCCATATTCTAAGGTCATTTCAAGGAGTTACCCATATATATATATATATATATATATATATATATATATATATATATATATATATATATATATATATATATATATATATATATATATATATTCTAAACAAGGTGTCAACTGTTTCCAAAAGGTGTAACTTGCTAATCTCATGTGACTCTAGCGTGACATTGAGTCTCAAGAGTTAACTTCATTCATCAAGGATTCTTGTTCTTTCATGATAATCATGGTGGACTTCAAAATCTTCTTCTTATACCTTCAATTTTCATTGCTTGCTTCAAAATTCAACACTCAATTTCTAGTGCATCAAAGGTTTCACTCTTTTCTCACAAAGAATGGTTACAAGTTAAGCTTCAAGTATCAAAGGTTTCACTCTTTTCTGTGCGGCCGCACTTCTGTCGACCTATTTTTAATGACTTCTCTGACGGTGCTCTCTTGCGGAAGCGAAATTGTGTCATAGGCCACAAAAATAGCTCTGCCTATTATGAGAAAAGTTTAGAGGGTCCTCATTTTAGCACTTTGCTTCCCCTGTATTTGCGGTCTGCAACTAGATTCTGTGATCGCAGTCCATCTTTTGCTGCCACAGTCTATCTTTGTGTTCGCACAAATAAAAGTGCGATCCGCAAAATTCCATGCAATGACATATCTTTAATCATCTCTCAACACCTAACACTGATTAGAGAAATGATGGTAGGATATAATTGCGTATTTTAGTCGCTTATCACACTCTAATTTATTGCACTTTTATTGTTTTTGAGCTTTAATTGCTAATGTTTTGCACTTATTGTCTGTTTTATGCCTTGTATGAGCGATTCTGAGTTATGTAGATATTGTGAAACTAATTCAAGATATGTGGAGCTTTGAAGTCTGAGTAAAATCCCAAGGGATTAGGCCGGGATTGTGTTCGGGGGTCGAGGATCAATTCTAGACGTAAAAATTCAAGGAAGAAGCAACTGCTGAAGAAATGCACTAGTGCGAGGCACTGTGCGAGGCATTAGTTCAAAGTTTTGCAGAAATCTCCAAGGTTATAAGACTGTTTTTTTATTGGTCTGATAGGAAAAAACATTAGTGCGACGCATGGAAAGCATTAAGTTTGCAAGTTTTCCTATTTCGGCTAGGAAAGTGAGATTTCATCTAGGTCCGACCCTACTTGGTATAAATACATGGAAATAGTTATTTTCTAGACTTTTGGACACACACTTTAGACCTAGAGACACACGAGTGACATTCAGGAGAAAGGATCTCTCAGATTTCTTCATCTTTTCTTAGTATTTTCAATTATCCAACACTTATGAATTTGTTTTTTACTATCATGAGTGACTAAAACCCATAGTTTAGGGGTTGTGATTTAGCAATGAATATTGTTGTTTAACGTTGACTTAACCTTGATTACAATTCATCAATATATTGTTGTTTCTTCAATTTTGTGATTAATTGCTTAATTGTCTGGCCAACACTTAGGTTCTACTGGACAACAGTTAGGTTCTATCTATACTATGCTTGGGAAAGCCATGTTTAGATTAGAGAAGAATTGAAGAGAGCACGATCTTAACTCTGGAGGGAGGGGTGCGGATTTGTGGTTAGGATAGGAATATACCTAGTCAACATTCATAATTACATATCATAATCTTAATGTGTCCCTAATAGATTGATTTCATAGGAATATAGGCGTTAATCTATTTTGAATAGGCAAGTAGTACTTCGGAAAAAGGCTATGAGAGAAATTGTTCGATTAATTAGCAACCAAGGGTGAATTCTACGAAAGGGAGAGTTAACTAAAACACAATAGGATTGGTGAATCGATCACAACCCTGGAATATTGTTCTTTACTGAACACTCAACAACTGTTTTGCTGCTTGATAATTTAGTTACTACTTAGAATTATAGTTTAGTATAATTAAGCTCTTGAACTCGAGTTGGCTCGACTGAATAAAAATCTTGGTGAATTTAGTGTGTAGTTGATACAAGTCTCCGTGAGTTCGACACATGACTTATCATTTTATTACTTGTACGACCAAGTATACTTGCGTGTGCATTTGGGAGAAACAAGTTTTTGGCACCGTTTCCGGGGACTTGAATATTGACTACTTTCTAGTTGTTGATTTTATTGTTTATTTCGTAAAGTCTAACGTCACTGGATTGTTGCTCTGATCTCAGGAACTTTTATTGAATGCGTTGGGTCAGAAGCCAGATAGACTTCAAGGCTTTGACCCCGAACCTAAGAGTATATTTCATAGGAGGTTGAGGGAAGCAAGGGATACAAATAATATTGAGGCACTTGTTTAATTTCCTGTGAACATGGCAGAGGAGCAGCATACAGATGTTCAGGAGGTGGTGATGCCCAGCATTGCTAATGTCACCTCCAGCATGTGAAGCCTAGAATCACTGGGTATTTTGAGCTGAAACAGAGCATGATCCAGCTACTACATGCGAATAGGCAGTTTATGGGTCTTCCACACGAGGATCCACAACAGCACATCCTGAAATTCTTGGAAATTAGTGATACCTATATCACCAACAGAGTCACTCCAGACTATGTGAGGCTCATACATTTCCCGTTCTCTCTGTTGGGCAAAGCAATGCGATGGCTAAAGGCAGATCCAGTTAATTCTATTACATCATGGAATGATATGGCAAGGAAATTTTTGGCAAGGTTCTTCCCTTTAGGCAAAACTGCAAAGATCAGAAGTGAAATAGCCGCCTTCAAACAGAAAGCGATGGAGTCATTATACTCAGCTTAGGAGAGGTTCAAGGGGCTACTCAGAGAGTGTCCTCATCACAATCAGACAAACGAAGTGTTAGCTCACACTTTCATAAAAGGGCTACATCCTGAGACAAAGATTGTGGTAGATGATGTAGCTGGAGGTCAAGTACTGGAGAAAAGATTTGATGAGATATGTGCGTTATCGAACAAATTCTCCAAAAGCGATCCTGATTGGTAAGGAGAAATAGGCAGACACACAGTGCAAAAATCTGCAGGGGTTCTCGAGCTAGATGTCGTCTCGACATTATCAATGTAGATTTCCACATTGACCAACCAAGTAATCATATGACCTTGGTTATTTTCAAGTAACAAGACTAGATAATGCAACATGTTCAATTGTTTTGTGAAGTATGTGGAGAGGGTCATAAGAGCGACTTATGCCCAGTTAATCCAGAGTCGTTCTGTTTTGTGGGTAATACAAATAGGGGCTAGACAAACCAGTATGGGAACACTTACAATCTCAATTGGGGAAACCACCCAAACTTCTCTTGGGGTGGAAACCAAGGTGCTCAGAATCAATACAGGCCACAAGCACCTCAAAAACAATATAGACCACCTTAGGCTGAACAACATGCAAACTCGACGAGTCACCTTGAGGAAATGATGAAGAAATTTATGGCTGACCAGAATGCCCAAACGATAGAGATAATGAAGAAACTAATGGCTGATTAGCAGGCCTAAGCCGCATCAATAAGAAATTTGGAGAGCAAAAAATGGGACAACTTGCAGTGCCCAAAATACTCGACCAGTTGGAGCTCTTCCCAGCAACACTGAGGCTAATAAGGAATCTATTAATGTTGTGTCATGGAGGAATGAGATTCAGTTAGAAGAAGTACAGTCGAAAAAGAGAAAACATGTGACCTTTAATGAGAAGCCAACCACTATAGAGTTAGAATTAGAAAAATCAAAGGAGTCAGAGAAGCTAGCTGAAGAGGCGGTGATTAAGCAACCCCCACCATTAGTTGCGAGGCCACCACCTCCGTTCCCTCAAATACTGTAGAAAGTGAAGGATAATTCACCGTATAAAAAATTTCTTTATATTTTGAAGCAATTGCAAATCAATATTCCATTGGTAGACATCCTGCAAGAAGTTCCCAACTATGAAAAATACATCAAGGACATAGTGACAAATAAAAAAGGTTGATTGAATTTGAGACTGTGGCACTCACTGAGGAATGTAGCTCTAGAATTCAAAGCAAGATACCTCATAAATTGAAGGATCCAGGTAGTTTCACTATCCAAATCTCGATCGGTAAGCATGCAGTCGGGTGAGATTTGTGTGATCTTGGAGCGAGCATCAATTTGATGCCGCTATTTGTGTTCAGATATTGGGGTTGGGCCCAAAAAAAGTGATCTTACAGTTAGTTGATTGCTCCCTTGCTCATACTGAAGGAGTGATTGAAGATGTGTTAGTTCAAGTGGATTCTTTCATATTCCCTACTGATTTCATTATCTTGGACTACAGGTCTGATCAGGAAGTCCCATTTATTTTAGGGAATCCATTCTTAGCCACAACCAAGCTATTATTGATGTACGCGAAGGAAAGATGACGATGACTGTCAGTGATCGAGTGGAGGTATTCAATGTGTATAAAGCACTCAGATTTCCATCCCACTATGAAGAGCTATCTATGATTGTTTTGGTGAAAAGTGATGCTACGTCATTAGTGCCTTATATGAGCCCATAGACCCTCTTGAACGAGCTTTGATTGGGGATGAAAAAGAAAATAAAGATGAAATGATGGGAGAAATTGATCAGGTACTTGACATGTCTTGTAGTTATGTCGGTGGATTTGGGAGATTTGAGGAGTTGGAAGGCCTGTCACTCCTACCCCTCCTAAGTTATCTATTGAAGAAGCTCCAAAGCTAGAACTTAAGCCCATTCTAGCGCATCTACACTATGATTATTTGGGGAACTCTGAGACATTGCCGGTGATTATCTCATCTTGCTTGACTAATGTACAAGAAGAAAAACTGGTCAAAGTACTTCGCGAACATAAAAAGGTTATTGGATGGACAATTTCTGACATCAAGGGAATCAGTTCATCATTTTGCATGCATAAAATCTTTCTGAAAGATGGACACCACCCCAGTGTTGAGCAGTAGAGAAGATTAAATCCCATTATGAAAGAGGTTGTGAAGAAGGAACTAATCAAGTGGCTCGATGCAGGTATCATCTTTCCTATCTCTGACAGCAACTGGGTAAGCCTAGTGCAATGTTTTCCCAAAAGGGGTGGATGACTGTGGTAGAGAATGAGAAAAATGAGCTAATTCCTACTCACACCGTAATGGGGTGGAGAGTTTGCATTTATTTCAGAAGGTTCAACAAAGCAACCGCAAGGACCATTTCCCACTTCCATCCATTGATCAAATGTTGGACAGATTGGCGGGGCATGAATATTATTGCTTTCTTGATGGTTATTCAGGGTACAACTAGATTATCATATGCCCAGAGGATCAGGAGAAGACCACTTTTACTTGTCCTTATGGCACTTTCGCCTTCAAGAATATGTCGTTTGGTCTTTGTAATGCACCAACCACTATCCAGAGATGCATGATAGCTATTTTCACCGATATGGTAGAAACATTTGTGGAAGTCTTTATGGATGATTTTTCAGTCTTTGGGTCTTCTTATGACGACTGTTTATAGAATTTGAGCAAGGTGTTAGCCCGTTGTGAAGAAAAAAATCTAGTGTTGAATTAGGAAAAGAGCCATTTTATGGTGCAGGAAGGCATCGTGTTGTGTCACAGAGTGTCTAGAAGTGGCATTGAAGTTGA
This sequence comes from Nicotiana paniculata, assembly GCA_005239505.1. Taxonomy (NCBI): domain Eukaryota; kingdom Viridiplantae; phylum Streptophyta; class Magnoliopsida; order Solanales; family Solanaceae; genus Nicotiana; species Nicotiana paniculata. Next base: position 54,224 of record ML359166.1, read on the forward strand.
TAGCGAAGGTGGAAGCGGTTGAAAAGTTACCTCCACCCATTTCTGTGAAGGGTGTCCAAAATTTCTTGGAACACGTGGGGTTTTATCGGCGCTTTATAAAGGATTTTTCAAAAATTGCTACTCCTTTGTGCAGGTTGCTTGAAAAGGACGTAATTTTAATTTTGATGATGCCTGTCTCAAGATATTTGAAGAGCTCAAAACGAAGTTGGTGGCTGCCCCCATTATTGTGGCATCAGATTGGTCCTTACCATTTGAACTTATGTGTGATGCAAGTGACCATGCTATTGGGGCAGTGCTAGGCTAGAGGAAAGACAAGGTGTTTTATTTCATCTACTATGCGAGTAAGACTCTTGATGATGCACAATTGTATTATACCACCACTGAAAAAGATTTTTTAGCCATTGTGTGGGCCTTTGAGAAATTTCGGGCATACTTGGCGAGAACAAAAGTCATAGTCCATACCGATCATGCAGCAATCAGGTATCTATTTAAAAAAAAAGGAATCTAAGGCTAGATGGATGCGCTGAGTTTTTTTGTTGCAGAATTTGATGTAGAAATATGAGACCGAAAGGGCACATATAACCAAGTAGTTGGCCATCTATCAAGGCTGGAAAATCATGACCACGTGGAGGAGGGTGGAGAAATTAAAGAGGCATTTCCTGATGAACAACTTTTTTCTATCACTCAAGACCCTCCCCCATGGTACGTGGACTATGTGAACTATCTTGTGTGTGGGATACTTCCTCCTGAAATTGAATCTGAAGCTACAAAGAGGTTTCTACATGATATGAACTTCTACTACTGGGATGAGCCATACTGTCAAGCAATATGTTGATCGTTGATGAGGAGTTGCATTCCAGAAAATAAGATGTAATTAGTGTTGTATGATTGTCATGCATCACCTTATGGGGGCCATCATGGAGGCGATAGAACAATTGCAAAGGTATTACATTCCGATCTCTTTTGGACAACATTATTCAAAGATGCCTATGCATTTGTTAAGAAGTGTGACCAGTGTCAAAGAACATGAACAATCACAAAGAGGCATGGTATGCCTTTGAATAACATCCTGGAGGTTGAGATTTTTGATGTGTGAGGGATAGATTTTATGGGACCATTACCTTTGTCCATAGAAAACAAATACATCTTGCTAGAAGTTGACTATGTGTCAAAATGGGTAGAGGCGATCACATTGCCAACAAATGATGCCATGGTGGTAGCTGCATTTGTGAAAAAGAACATATTATCGAGGTTTGAGACTCCACGTGCCTTGATTAGTGATGAAGGGACACATTTTTTCAATCGGTTGTTGAATAACCTTATAGATAAATACGGATTCCTCCATAGAGTTGCTACAACATATCATCCTCAAACAAGTGGATAAGCTAAGGTGTCTAACAGAGAAATAAAGGAAATCTTAGAGAAGACGGTGAGTGTGAATAGGAAGGATTGGACTGGAAAGTTAGATTATGCCTTGTGGGCATATAGAACTGCATACAAAATGCCAATTGGGGCATCTCCTTATAAGCTTGTTTATGGGAAGGCATGTCACGTGCCTGTTGAACTTTAACACAAAGCGTACTGAGCCATTAAAAAGTTGAATATGGACCTTGATCCAAGCCAACATGTATGACTTTTCAATTCAAGGCGCAAGCTATTTTCTGGGAAGTTAAAATCGAGATGTTTAGGCCCGTTTGAGGTGGTGAGAGTCACTCCTTATGTGCGATTGAGCTGCATGCTTTAATTAGTGAAAGGAAATTTTTAGTGAATGGACAAATAGTCAAGCATTATTAGGGAGGAATAATTGATCGTGATAAGATCAATGTCGTACTCGCTGATGAGTAGCGAGGCCCTGTGTTGTGCCGTGATGTTAAATCAGGCATTTGTTGGGAGGCAACTCAACTTTACTGCTTTCTTTTGTTTTTATTTTTTATTATATTATTTTTATAGTGGTTGTTTTGATGTTGTAGGATTATAAGCATAGGAAGCAAAGCCATTGGAAGGGTGCAAAAAAGTGAGCTAGATGGTGAGAACTAAGTGTGGGGTGCCCACACAAAGGACCGTACCTGGGGGAAGTCTGAGTACCCGTGAGCTACTAATTCTTTAGCCTTTGGCCTACCAGGGAGTCTCTTTTACACTCTTGTTATTTATAGTGGGCATTGAGGGCGTTGCACAATTTTAAGTATGGGGCGAGAAGATTGTCTGGGTGATTTTCTATGCTATTCTAGCTTAATTGTAATATTCTTTCTTAGTGTAGTGATGCAAAGAAAAAAAATGAAAATTGAAAAAAAAAATCAGAAAATTTGGTCTTTTCCCAACGATGGATTTTGGGGACAGTTTTCTTGAGGGATTGAAGTCCGATAAAAAAAATTTCTTTGTAGGTAGTATAATAATTTCCCCTTGATTTTTCTTTGTGCCTCGGTTCTTTTTCAAGGGTTTTGTTTGAACCGGTTGTAGTTAGTTGTATTTTCTTAGGAGTAGGAGCTAGTGTGTTGTGATTAGAATTGAAGCAATATCTCTTGACTTTTTTATGACTTGAGAATAGTGAGTACTTCGGTTGTGACACTTAGGCTCAGTTTTTTTGACTCTTGTATAGGTACCTTAAATTGTATGATCTTAACTTTGCTTAACTGCCTTGACTAGAGTGTCTTGATGAGTCCAATCCTGAGTGAGTTATGTGCCATGTGTGTGTGAGGTTTGTGTGTAATTATGTGCATTGCATTTGATGTCTAGAACTTTCCCTGTGTTTTTGCAAAGCGAAATAGTAGTTTTGTTCAGGCTTGGAAGTGATATAGGCGTTTATTTGTTGAGTCATATATATATATATATATATATATATATATATATATATATTACCTGCCTAATTGTTATGTATCGTAGTTAACCCTTTGAGCTTGTAATCCTATTTCCTTGAAAACCACATTACAAGCCTTACCCATTTGTTAGAATTAACCATCTATTTGAACCTTTTTACCTCTCATGAGCACTTGAATTATAATGAACTTTGTAAAAGTTAAAGTGTAGGGTGGTTGGTTTAGATTTTGAGTGGAACTAATGAAATAAGGAGAAAGATGTACTATTTTAAAAAAGTAAGAGCTACTTGAATTGAAAAAGAAATAGTTATATTATTGTGAAAAATATTCCTTGATAGTGGTACTTTTGATGTGCTTTTTCTTAAAGAAGTATGGAGTTAATATATATTGATGTGAAGGTGGAGTTATGGTTTGAAATAAATGTGGGGTTTTAAATGTTAAAGTGTATGTATTAAAGTGCTTATGGAGATATAGTCACTCTTATATTCAAATGTATCCTACCCGACCTGCAGCCTACATTACAACCAATTAAATTCTTACATGATCTTAGACTGAATGAGCTCGATTAGTAGAGCAGTCATATGAATGTTGTTTCTAAGAGTGAGAGAATTCTTTCTATTTTGAGTTCCTAATTGTTCTTAAATTTTATTGAGTGTGGAACTACTCTCTTTTGTTGTATGAGGGAACTTGATTCATAAAGAAAAGGTAGTGCTTGACCTCTACGTTAGAGTAAGTGAGCGGGTTGTGAAAAATGTGTGGTGCTTGTGAGTCAAATCTTGAGGTGATGATGTTACACTATTGTGCTTAGTCAATTTTAAATATTATTGGTGTAACGAGTTAGGAGGATTGTTTAAAAAGGTTGTGTCTATATAAAATGTAGTTTTATTGCTCGAGGACGAGCAATGGGTTAAGGCTAAGGTGTTGACGGTAGGATATAATTGCGTATTTTAGTCGCTTATCACACTCTAATTTACTGCACTTTTATTGTGTGTTGAGCTTTAATCGCTAGTGTTTTGCACTTATTGTGTGTTTTATGCCTTGTAGGAGCGATTCTGAGTTACGTATATATTGTGGAACTTATTCGAGCTATGTGGAGCTTTGACGTCTGAGTAAAAGCCCAAGGGATTAGGCCGAGATCACTCGGGGGTCAATGATCAATTTTGGACGTCAAAATTCAAGGAATAAGCAAATGCACAAGAAATGCACTAGTGCAAGGCACTGTGCAACACATTAGTGCAAAGTTTTGTCAGAAATCTCCAATGTTCAGAGACTGGGTTTTTTGTGGTCTGAGAGGAAAAAGCATTAGTGTGACGCACTGGGAGACACACAGTGCGACGCATGGAAAGCATTAACTTTGCAAGTTTTCCTATTTTGGCTAGGAAAGAGATATTTCATCTAGGTCCGGCCCTACTTGGTATAAATACATGGAAAATGTTATTTTCTGGATTTTCGACACACTTTAGGCCTAGAGACACACGAGGAACATTCAGGAGCAAGGATATCTAAGATTTCTTCATCTTTTCTTAGTATTTTCAATTATCCAACACTTATGAATTTGTTTGATACTATCATGCGCGGCTAAAACCCATAGTTCTGGTGTTGTTATTTAGCCGTGAATATTGTTGTTTAGCGTTAACTTAAACTTGATTACAATTCACCAATATATGGTTGTTTCTTTAATTCTGTGTTTAATTTCTTAATTGTTTGGCCATCAATTAGGTTCTATTGACTATCTATGCTATGCTTGGGAAATCCATGTTTAGATTAGAGAAGAATCAAAGAGAGCACGATCTTAACTCTGAGTGGGTGGATTTGTGGTTAGGATAGGAATATACCTAGTCACATGCTTAATTAAATATCGTAATCTTAATGCTTTCTTAATAGATTGATTTCATGGAATATAAGTGTTAATCTATTTTGAATAGGCAATTAGTACTTGGGGAGAAGGCTATGAGATAAATTGTTCGATTAATTAGCTACCATGAGTGAATTCTATGAAAGGGAGAGTTAACTAGAATACAATAGGATTGGTGAATCGATCATAACTCTGGAATATTGTCTTTACCGAATACACAATAACCATTTTGCTGCTTGATAACTTATTTACTACTTAGAATTATAGTTTAGTATAATTAAACTCTTGAACTCGAATTGGCTCGACTGAATAACAATCTTGCTGAATTTAGTGGGTAGTTGATACAAGTCTCTGTGGGTTCGACACTCGACTTATTATTTTATTACTAGTACGACCATATATACTTGCATGTGCTTTTGGGAGCAACATGCAACACACCTCAAATCTGGTTAAAAACAATTAACAACATCTAAACTAAAAGAGAAAAAGAAAAAAAAGAGCTTGGGTTGCCTTCCAAGAAGCGCCTTATTTAATATCGTGGTACGACGCAATGTCATAGCATCCTTAATTAAAGTAAAGAACCGCCACCACATGTCTTTCACCAACTTTTCCGAAGTAATGCTTCACCTGGTGAGCATTTCTTGAAATATTTTATTGTTATACTTCTTCAATTCCAATGCACCAAAAGGAGTCACACTAACAATTTCAAATGGACCATTCCACTTAGATTTAAGCTTCACGAGAAATATTCTCAACCTTGAGTTGAACAACAACACTAGATCACCGGCCTTGAACTCCTTGATCCAAATATACTTGTCTTTAAAGTAATTCTTCTTGTTGTTGTATAAGGACAAACTTTCATATGCATGGTATTGGAATTATTCCAATTCATTCAAATGTGCAACCCCCAAGTTAGCGACTACATCCAATCAAGATTTAATTTCTTCAAGACCCACAATGCCTTGTGCTCTAATTTCACTGGGAAAATGACAAGCTTTTTCAAACACCAACTAATATGGGGACATTCTGATAGGTGTTTTGTAAGCCATTTTATATGTCCATAGAGTATCATCAAGCTTCTTGGACAAATACGACCGATTTATATTCACCGTCTTTGACAAGATACTCTTTATTTCTTGGTTAGAAACTTCTACTTGACCACTTACTTATGGATGATAGGGGGTTGTCACTTTGTGAGTGACATCATATTTTCCGAGCAAAGTGTCAAAAGCCTTATTGCAAAAGTGTGACCCTCCATCACTTGTGATTGCCCGTGGAGTTACAAACTTTGTAAAACTTTTCCTCTTCAAGAAAGGCACAACACTTCTAGCCTCATTATTGGGTAAAGAAATGGCTTCAACCCATTTAGACGCATAATCCACTGCGACCAAAATGTAGGTGCTATCATAAGAACTCACAAAAGGGCCCATGAAGTCAATACCCCTAACATTGAAGATATCAATATCCAAGATGGTTATAATGGGAATCTCATATTATATTGAAATTCCACCGGCCCATTGAAATTCATCACATCTTCTAACCAAATCATTTGCATATTTGTAAAGAGTAGGCCAATAGAAACCATAACTTAGGACCTTAGCCGCCGTTATTGTTCCCCCATGATGACCACCATAAGGTGAAGAACGACAAGCACCAAGAATATCACTTTCTTCTTCATCCGGCACACATCTCCTAATCACCCCATCCGTGCAAATCCAGAAAAGATATGGTTCATCCAAATAGTAGTATTTGCAATCACTTTTGATCTTCTTTATTTGGTTTAAATTGAACTCTTCCTGAATGATACCTCTTACTAGAAAAGTTTCCAAATCCGCGAACTATGGTACTTCTTTCATTGAAAGTGCCAAAAATAGTTCATCGGTAAAAGAGTCATTAATTTCAAGGCCCTCCAAATGAGATAAGTGGCCTGCCACTTTGTTTTTACTTCCATTAGTGTCTTGGATGTCAATATAAAACTCTTGAAACAAAAGCACCTATCTCATCGAACAAGCTTTTGATTCCTTTTTGCTCATAAGATAACGAAGTGCCGCATGATCTGTGTGCACAATAAATTTAGCACCCATCAAATATGGGCAGAACTTCTCAATAGCAAGCACAATGGCAAATAGCTCCTTCTCCGTAATGATATAGCTTACTTGGGCACCATTCTTGGTTTTACTAGCATAGTAGACCAGGTGAAATTTTTTGGTGATACGTTGCCCCAAAATAGCCCCAACAGCTACATCATTTACATCTCAAATGGTAAACTCCAATTTGGAGATTTAATGATAGAAGTTGTTGTCAAATTGAGATTCAATTATTCAAAAGCTCTCATACAATCATCATTGTAATGGAATTTGGCATCCTTCTTGAGGAGTATGTATAAAGGGTTCACCACTTTGGAAATTTTTTTGATAAATTTCCGGTAGAATCCCGTATGGCTCAAGAAACTTCGCACCCTCTTTACCGAGGTAGGAGGTGGAAGCATGGAAATAGCTTCAATATTTTCTTTATCCACTTCAATGACATTACTTGAAATTTTATGTCCAAGGAAAATTCCTTTCTCAATCATGAAATGACCTTTCTCCCAATTGAGTACCAAATTTATTTCCTCACATCTAGCCAATACCTTTTCTAAATTAGAAAGGCAACCATCAAATGAATCTACAACAACAAAATAGTCATCCATGAAGACCTCAAGGTAGTCTTCCACCATAAAAATAGCCAGCATACACCACTGAAAAGTCGTCGGTGCATCCACAAACCAAAAGGCATCCGCTTGAAAGCAAAGGTACCATTCAGGCATGTAAAGTTGGTTTTCTCTTGGTCTTCCGGTGTAAAAAGAAATTGGTTGTATCTCAAATGCGCATCTTGAAATCAATAGAAAGCACGGACGACCAACCTATCAAGAATTTTATCCATGATAGGGAGAGGAAAATGGTATTTCCTTGTTATTTTTGTGAGCTTTTGATAATCCATACAAACCCTTCAACCGGTGACCATTCTTGAAGGTATCAAATCAATATTATCATTGATAACAACCGTCATTCCCCCCTCCACTTTCTTTGGGACACATTAAACTCGAGAAGTCCATAAACTATCGAAAATAGGGTAGACAACACCGGCATCCAACCATTTTATAATCTCCTTTTTGACAATCTCTTGCATAGCTTCACCGAGTCCTATTTTATGTTCAATATATGGTTTAGAACCATCCTCCAAATTGATCTTTTGCATGCAAAATGCGCGACTTATACCCTGAATCTCCGCCAAATTCCATCCAATAGCTTTCTTCCTCCTTTGTACGACCGCCAATGATGAATCCACTTACACGCTCGTCAAACAAGAAGAAAGAATAACCAGCAAGGTAAAACAAGGGCCAAGAAACTCATATCGAAGGTAGGGCTGAAATGGCTTCAACTCTAGGTTAGGTGGTTCTTCAATTGAAGGCTTTGTAGGAGGAGTCTTCCTATTCTCAAGATCCAATAATAACTTTTGGGGTACATTTTTATAAGTCCCCATTCCTTGCAATGAGTTCACACATTCCATGAAACCATCCATCTCAACATCATCGAAGTTGAGAAAAACAACTTCTAACATGTCACCAACATTAATTGTGGCACTAGTATCATTAATAATGTCATCGGTCACCAAATCCACAAACACCTTGTTGCTTTTTGGTTGACGGATAGACTTGCATATATAAAATACCACTTGTTAATCACCAACCCGGAAAGTGAGATCTCCAGCTTCAACATCACAAAAGGGCATTACTTATATCAAGTAAAGGCCTTCCAAGAATAATAGCCACTTCATAATCAACCTCACAATCAAGAATAACAAAGTTGACCGGAAGAATGAATTTATCAACTCAAACCAAGACATCCTCAATCATACCCATTGGGTGATCGGCCATTTGTAATATCATAGATATGGCCCTTGGTTTTCTAATCCCAAAGTTTTGAAGATAGAATAGGGAATCATTGATATTTGCCCAAGATGACATAAAGCTTTTAGCAAAATCGGCACTTTCAATAGTACAAGGAACTGAGAAAGCACCGGGATCCTCCAACTTAGGAGTCATGGAATGAACAATAGCACTAACTTGATGAGTGACCTTGATTGTTTCAAAGTTCATTGATCTCTTCTTTGTCACAAGATCTTTCATAAACTTGGCATAACCAGGCATTTTCTCCAAAGCTTCCACTAATGGCACATTAACGGAGAGTCCTTTCATCATTTGAATAAACTTCTTGAATTTATTCTCAATATTTTTATTATCTAGCCTTTGAGAGTAAGGAGGTGGAGGTTCTTGCAAGGGTGCCTTAGCCTTTTGCACCACCTGATTTGTCATGTCAATGATATGTTCCCTAGACAGGTTCACCTCTTCTTGTGTCTCTTCCAGGCTATCATCAATATCAATCCGAATATCATGAACTTGAACATTTTGTAGGCCTTCCTCCGTTTGGAACATTTGTTCATCATCTACAATTTGTCATTTGAGGTAGGTGAATTCCCGCCTCTTCCACTTCTTGTGATAACCGCCATGGAATGTCCCATATTATTACCACCCTTTGGGTTCATTACCGTGTCACTTGGTAATGCACCCTTAAGATGAAAATTAAGAGCTTGAGAGATTTTCCCCATCTAAACTTCAATATTTTGAATCGATGTTGCATGTGAGGCAAATTGGGCATCCAAATCTGCATTTTTCCATCATTTTCTTGAACATGTTCTCAAATACGACTCATTTCATTGTTTGAAGAACTTGGACCATGAAAATGATAGGAAGGTAGGTTGCTTGGTTGTTGGTACATTGTAGGTCTTTCGAAACCCAAACTCCTATTTGCATGATTGTTATTGTTCCCCCAATTTCTTTGGTTATTACCTCCCCAGTTACCTTGGTTGTTGTTGTTATGCCAATTCCTCTGGTTGTTAGAATCCCAATTGCCTTGGTTGTTTTGAGATCGCTATTGATTTTGATTGGAGCCTTGGAAAGTGTTCCTTTGCCCTTGGTAATTGTTTCCAAATTGAACCTCCTCTTCTTTCTCTTGATAAGAATTATTTTGGTCATAACCAACATCATCTTGTGCATAAGTATCCACTCTGGGTTGAAATTGGGGACCTTTAGTCCATTTATTATTTTCCAAAACACTCACCAACTCTATGGCATGAACTTGCATAGGAGCTTGAGTTTGATGGAGTTGAGCCTTAGCAAGTCGAGTCATGGTAGTGGTCAATTCCACAATAGCTTGCCCATGGTCTTGCAATTCCTTATAAAGGTGAATCATGTTGGGATCACCTTGAGGAACATTGGCTCGAGATTTCCAAGTCGAAGAGGTCTCCGCCATATCATCAAGAATCTCATATGCCTCTGCATAAGGTGTTGTCATGAAATTGCCACCAACCAATTGATTGACCACACATTAATTCATGGTATTAATACCACAGTAAAAAGTTTTTTGGATTATGTTTTTGGACATATCATTGTTGGGGAACTCGTTTACTATAATACAATACCACTCCTAAATCTCATACAAAGGTTCATTAGGTTCTTGCTTGAAGGCTAATATTTTATACCGTAGAGTTGCCATATGCTCGGGAGAGAAGAACTTAGAAATGAACTTCGCCTCCAACTCATCCTATGTATGAATAGAATAATTAGTAAAGCATTCTAACCAATCCAAAGCTTTTATCCTAAGTGAGAAGGGAAAAAGACTTGACCACGTTGTATTTTCTGAAACATTTATTTGTTTGCTTTCCCAATATGTATCCACGAAAACCATTCAAATGCTTATAAGCATTTTGATTCAGTGCCCTGGTGAAATAACCTCAATACTCGAGCAAAGTGAGCATCACGTGGTTTGAAAGTTTCCCGTCCTAATGACGGTGGTACAATAGCACTTGCATACCCTTCATCGGTCAAATTCCGGTATTGTGCCGCTTGGGTTTGTGGTGATGGGGGAGGTGGGGGAGATGGAGGAACATTGTCTTGTTGCCCACGGCCCCAGCGGTTTAGTTGTGGAACTTGTGACATTTCATGAAGTTGTTCCTCTTCTCCATCCACCTCTCCCACTGCTATGTTTTCAAGCTCGTTATTCGCCATTATAAACCTACAATCACTTCAACAAGTTAGAATCAGGAAATTAAAAGAAGATACTCAAGAAACAAACTCAAGTATATATATAACATCGTATACTCCCTAGAAACGATGACGATAATTCATCACGTCCAAGTCACACCCCAAATAAGGAATATAAAATGATCGTTACAATAATAATTACCCAACGCGAGTCGGGGCCGAAACTCAAGAAGTAAAATATGGGTTTTATGGTAAGCACTTAAATGAGCAACCTGATATAACTCAATTTATCTTTCAAACAACATGGTGTATAAATTTCACTAATTAAACTAAGATGATTTGTGAACTAAACTAGCAAACAAGTGATAAGAAAAATATTTTTGAAGTTCTATCAAATGGAGAAATGCCTAGGGTTGTAAATTTAACCTAGGTGTAAACCTAATAAGTAAGGTCAATTTATGCTTTCTTGATAGACCGGGGGCATTATGACTCTCAATACTCAAGTATTCATTCAATACCTCTCGGTTAAAGAGTGATTATGCCCAATTTAGATTTTTTAAGTCCAAATAGATAGCTATAAGTGCAATTGAATATGAGCCCAAGTTATATTATCCCTATCTCTAATTTAAATCCGTTAATTAAACTAATTAATAACTCAACTAGTTCAATTTCTTATTAGCCAAGTTTTCTTAGACTACGTTTCTCTTTCTCAAGTAAGAACAAAGTAAATAAGGCATGAATCAATACTTGCAACTATCAATTCTAACTTTAAAGCATAAACAAGGCTAAATAACACTAACCCAATTAATAACAAGCATAATATCAATAACCCATATGATTTATACATTAAGGTTGGATCACAACCCTAGTTAAAACTCTTGCTACTCATAATAAAAGACATGGAAAGATAAAAATAAGAATAAATCAAAGACATAAAATCAAAAATAAAATAAAGAATGGATGATCTTCTTCAATTGTAGCTCAGACTTTCTCAAAATAACCAAATGTAATTAACTCCTAAATGTTATAATAAAAAGATACCTTTAAAATGTCATAAGTTCTATTTATAGGGCTCCCGAAATCTCTGACAAAAATTTCATTCGTAGGGTTCTGCGGCCGCACATCGGCTTTTACGATTTGCACTTTGCTGGATTAATATTACCTGTGCTTTTAGTAGGGGAAGTTCTATGATCGCACTTCAACTTTTGTGGCAGCACAACAGCTTTTACGGCGCACTTTAAGTTCTACAGACCGTATTTGAGGAGGATTTAGACTTGTCAACTACTCATTCTCTGATCTTTCAAGCTTGTCAGTACGAACCTATTTTGCGTACCAATTGCGTTGCACATTTTATTATGCGTACCACACTTTTGCCTAAAATTCCTGAAGCTTCAGTTCTTCTTTTACGATCGCATTTCTTCTTTTGCGGATTATAGTTTCTTTTACAGCCGCAGTTGTAATACTGTAGACCGCACTTATTTCAACACTTCTCCTCTTCATTGAATTTGGCTAGAATATCTCCTTTTTGAGTCATTTCTCTTCATTGAACTTTTACTTTCCAACACACATGCAATTCAACCATTTTTATTTGATTAGGGGACAAAATCATTACTTTCGGACTTTAGTCTACAGTAAGAAGACACTAATAAATGGTTAAAATTCACACTGATCAGACACCTACATTAGGGGTTAGGAGTCGAGGGTTTGTCCGAGGGTCGAGTTCGTGGTGAAATCGAATGAGAGGTCAGGGCGAGTTGTTGGTTAGAGGGTCGGAGTCGGGTCACTGGTTAGTGTCGGGGTCAGGGGTCGAGGGTAGTGATTAAGGTTTGGATTGGGGTGGGAGGGTAGTAGGGTGTTAGGGCTAGAGTGGTGGTCGAGGTTGAGGTGTGGTCGCTGGTGGGGGTTGGGCTGGCCGGACGGTAGCGGTGGTGGGGAGGCGGTTTGTCAGAATTGTAGGGGTTGCAAGGTGGGTGGGGTGAGAGGGTGTGGGTTGGGGAGGGTTAAAAACATGCTTGGAGATTCGGAAAATATTTTTCCTACTTTTTCTACAAAAGTCATTTTCCTTTAATTTAGTTTATATATTTTTAAAGATTTAAGCAAACCAAATTTGAGTACATTTTTCAAAAAATATTTTCCTTCATACTAATCACGCTAAATCAAAATTTTTTATTTTGTGCCTCACACAACTGACGCTAGTTGTGTGATGCCTCTTTTTTGTCTCACAACTTGTGGTCCCAGAATTTTTGTGGACCCAAATATGAAAAATGTGGGTCCATAAATATGTGAGATAAAAAGAGGTCTTACACAACTAATGTCAGTTGTGTGAGACACACCATAAAATCACTCCGCTAAATCGGTATTCAGTTGCTGGAATTAACCGGTTTTCCCTTCTTTATTAGTCTTCTATTTCTTGCAAGCTTTAGTTCTTGACTTCTTGCCAATCTTTCCTTCTAACAAGCTCTTGTTTCTTTTGCTCATTAGTTCTTTTTGTTTTTTTTCCAGTTACTCTATTTCCAACATTTTCCATTTGTTATGGTTCTTTTTTGTTTTTCATTTTGGTTTCTTGGAGTCATAGTTATATGATTTAGTGATCAAGAGATAGTACTCTCATGAGTTTCGGACGGTTGTCCTTGGACAGATCCCAATACCTGCCGAAGTTAGTCGGTGTTAATCTTGATCCACAGATAGGTGTTATTTGTTGAAAACTTGACATCAATCTTTTGGAACAAAGATGTCTGGCCTGGTCAATGTAAAACTTAAAAACAAATAAAACAAAAAAATGCATGCATATTCAACTAATTTCTTTTCAAGAAATGGACAGCGACGAGGCTAAATATACAATATGAATATTAAATATTCATTTAGCCTACTCCAGTTTGCTTGAGATTGAGGTGTAAATATTTGAAGGCGTGTCAAACTAGCTAATGATAGTAATATAATAGTATATAATATGGCATGCAATGGAAGCTTTAAAAACATTTACGATTAAATAAGATTTTATTATTTTCTCATTCTTGGTCATGAAGTAAGATACCAATTATTTTACAGAAGTTGGTGTTTGAGTTTAGTGGCGAAGCTAGGAATTTCTTCAAGGATATTCAAATTTAGAAAAAGTAAAAATAAATTTACGATCAAGAGTATTCAATATGTGTTATATACCTCTAAAATATAATATTTTACTTATATACACAATATAATTTTTCGACAAAGGGTGACCAGTTCGCCACCGATGAGTTGATCATGTTGACATTTTCAATATGTGATCATAGATTTGAAATTCTTAATATAGTAGCTCTAAATATTGATGACGTGCTGGAGTTTGGCTCTCGAACTGTAACTGAGCTGTCTTGTATTATTTTTTCTCTAGAAGTTGAACCCTCTCTATAGATAGAGGAAAATCATTAATGTTGTGGAAACTTATGCCTTGAGAACAAAGACTGGTAATGAATACTTATAGTAATTTTATTTATTATCATCCAGCTTCATAGTCTGTTTGGTCGAGCTTCTAAAATTAGCTTATTTTAAGAAGTGCTTTTCTCAAAAGTACTTTTAAAAAAATGTTTTTGATGAGAAACAGTTTGTGTTTGGCTAATTAATTTGAAAAATACTTTTGAACAATAATTAATGTTTGTCCAAGTTTTTGAAAACTACTTCTAACTGTATTTTTCTCCAGAAAACTGCTTTTGGAAAGAAGCTACTTTTTTCTGCTTCTGCTTCTCCTCGAAAACACTTTGTTCCTTCCAAAAGTTTGGCCAAACATCTCAATTTTTGACCAAAAGGGTTTTTGGCTAAAAAAAAAGACTTTTGATCCAAAAAAAAAAACTTGGCCAAACGGGTTATTAATCAGGCTTCTCCGAGGTATTGCGACCTCCTTCTAGGTCTAGACCTTGGTTTATGTAGCTCCTTTTAGTGCCTTTTGAACTCATGATTTGTTGTTCAAATTGTGACTTCTTCACCGTACGATTTATAGCTTACGTACGGTAATAAAACAAATATCAATTATTATCCCAATATCAACTATTCTAAATCACACTTTTTTCGTCAATATTGCTTATTCTTCTTTAATTTTTATCTTTTTTCCTAGTAGTAAAGAGTTCAGAATTAAAGCTTTGAACTCTAAGGTCAATCTTTTCGTGATTTTAAAATCTTTTGATGCAATGTACAAAGGACGCAAATATATATATATATATATATATTTAGAACAAGGCACGTAATTGCAGGATATATGCCTTTCATATACACATTAATTATTATTTAACCATGATAAGTATTTAAGTGAACCATATTCTCACTTTTGCTTTTGGCCGTTTGAAGTTAAAATATTTTATTTTATTTAGGTGCGAATAAGCTTCGGTTATGGCATTATGTTACCTAAGTGTGCGTTCGTAATTGAATATAACAATTAGAACCGTCTCATTGCGCGATGAGTTAATCTCTGCAGATCGAGCAGCCTATAATTTGTTTCTTTCATAAATAAACTAATCACCAGACTGTTAAGCTGACTAGTATTTTGATTTGTTGAATTTCATGCAAAAACAAAGAAGCTAAGGTTGTAGTAAGTCAGATTTTGAAAGCTAAAACTCAACCAACGTATATATCTGTGACATTCATATAAGCCTTGGTCTTTGTTTATGCCCTTTATTTTGCTGACGCCTAAACGCAAACAACTTCTAGAATGAGTGCTAATCTATTATTAGATCGAGATTAAAATTATAGTAGTAGTATACTATTCAATCTTTCTACTTTCTACCTGACCTTAATTTTTCCCTCATTTTGGTGATAAAGACTGCCAAGCGTACTTAATCAGCTGGCAAATAATGAGAGCAACAATTTCAATATCAGCTCCACTTGAAGACCAAGTTACATGCTAACTCTTTATATTGACATTTACATGGAATGCACTATTAACATCTATAAACAACCTGAATATAACTTTAGTACACTGAGTTTACTTTAGAATGTAACTTATAACTATATGATCATGAGTTGGTAACCTAAAAAATAGGGGCAACCACCTACTACAATAGGTTAGATTATATTGATAATTGTTTACCTCGAAATACAAGTAACAATTAAACTTGTAATGTGGTTATAAGGATATGTGATCTAATTCAATGCCAATTGATAAATAGCTAAATAAATAAAGGAATTAAACGATTTAAATGGATCAAACTCGTGTAATTGCAAGTTATCGACCCCGGTCTGTATTAGACTCGAGACCAAGTGCGAAGAACAGTAAGAGCAGCAATAGTAATATGAACAATAAGAACTATAAAAAGTTAAAGAGCGAATAAAGAGCAGAGTGTTTTGTATTTCTCAATAATGGTGTAAGTGGTGAGTACGTAGAACGATAATAATGATAATCTGTTGTCTTACAAATGAACATGATTCCTTTTTATATAGTAGAGGAATCCTAAATAAGGTATTACTCTAATTTCGAAAGTAAAATACATGATTGATACCATTAACCATTAATGGTTGTATCGGTTCTGAGATTCTCGCCGAGACAGGTGGTCGATCGCGGATATCTCGTGATTCTGTTACTGTGGTGTCGATTTAGCCTGATCTCGATCCCTTAGTCTTCATATTCTCTGAGCCCGAACTTGCTAATATGCTGTCTTATTCTTGAGACATACCCTCGAACCCGTAGAATCGAGTATGCCGCATTTCTTAGAATGAAATGATCAGAAATGATTTGAGCCCCGATTCGTCGATACCTCGACCATGGCGTCATCCTCATGATGTAAGTGATGTATGTGACCGAAATGTCCTGTCGGTTCGGTTCCCAAAAACCATCAATGCATGTCAGTCGTCGGTCGGCTGCTAGTGGCGCCGAACCTCTGTTTTAAACCTATAAATATCAGCTCCTTAATAGATTCAAACTTTACTTTGCTTTGATCGCGAACCTTTGAGTTCACAATCCTTCTTGCTTTCCTCTCATCGCCGCTTACTAAACCACCGTTGTTCCACCGGAGCTGCTAGTTCTAAACCTTCTTTTTACTCCCCACTCATACGTAAATGGCGAAGACCTCTAAAATAGTACCGCAAAAGGAGAAAGCTCCATCTTCTTCCTCCCGGCCGGCCGGCGATAAAACGCAAGTAGAAACGACCGTTCATGAATACGCACCTGGCCCCTGTGTCCTTAAAACTAATTTTAAGGTTGATAACCCCTCATCGGTGCCGGGTTGATGCGAACATGTGTCGGTGTACATGTGCTCGATTACCGAGGGCCATGTTGAAGCCATGAAGAAGGACTGCAGGTGGGGTCCAGAGGTGGTGGTGAAAATTTCTACACCTGAAGAGAGCATCACCACACATGTGAAGAGGTTCTTGAGTGTTTACACTTACCCCTTCACATTGGGTCCCGTCGACCACGTGATCTTCGACTTCGACAAGAGGTGAGAGGTCACCCTCAGTCAGCTCCACCCCTCCTTTTGGAGCATAGTTATCATGCTGCGCTTTTAGTCCAACGAGGCAGGGGATTGGAGTTCACATTGGACCACCTTATTTGGTTATACAGGCCTCGACTCTATCGAGGGCAATCAGACTTAATTTTCGAGCAAACAAACCCCTTTTCTTGAACATCGACAAAGATAAAGATCGGGGTTGGATGAGTCGATTCAGACAGGTGAGGACCTGTGATATAATACCAGAAGAAAAGATGTCGTTTCCCGAGGAGTGAAAAGCCAAACGTAAGTGACTTTTTGTTCTTTTGGTTATGTGTCTCTTTCGATCTTGTCTAACGTTTTTCTTCGACCATGCACCCGACCCTTGGATGCCCAAGGCGGTGCTTGATTTTGAAGATTGTATCCACAAGCTTGCCTCCACCTCGACTCGTGTTGAACGAGTGTGGAGGGATTTGGCTAAAGCCAAGTGGGAGGCCAAAAAAAATGGTAAGGTCCCTTCTTACGTATTGCAAAACAATTACTCCTTTTCTCCATTATTGATCTTCTGTTTATGCAGGCCTGACCAAGGATGAAATTATGAGGCCTTCAAGCAAAGGTGGCGAAGCCACGTCTCTGGCTCCGAGGCTTGAAAAGGACAAGAAAAGAAAACATCCCTCGCAATCCGAGGTCTCCAAACCTAAACCTCGAAGGGTGAGGAGAAAAATAGTCGGCCTCTAGGAAGGCGCGGTCCAAACATTGAGGGACCAGGACGAGGAGGAGGAAGAAGAAGTCACTTCGGCATTGATAGCTCGCCCTAGAAAGGCTATCGAGGATGCTTCGTATCCTGAGCTTCCGCCTGCTTCAACCGAGCGTCACGTCGAGGAGGCTTTGAAAATAAAATCGGGAGTGATCCCCAAATATCTTGAGGTCGATACGGTGTCTCAATCATCGACTTCTACACCGGGAAGGGCCAGTTCTGATACCAAGAGGATCGGACAGAGCGCTCCGAGCGATTCGCTCGGAGCCATGACAATAGGTCAAATGCCTTCCATGTTGGTCTTTTCTGAAGGGGCGATAAGGGACGCCCTAAGGCTGAAGACCCCCGAGATTGGTGGAGGCTCTAGCGCTGGTGATCCTTTTAAGGATTTCTTCATGGGGGTCGATGATTCCTCCGATATCACTGATGCTTCGATCCTCATGGCGGAAGCTCATCGTCTTTTTTCTAAGGTAAGTGCTTGTTGTTTTTGGTCATTCCCCTTCATCTTTTTTTTCCTAAGGTTATTCTGTATAACCTGTGTTCTTCTTCTTTGTATAGGCTTCTGCCAAATTCCGATATGACCTTAGTCAGTGCGAGGCCGATGTTCAGAGGGTCTTGGAAGAGAGGAACGCTCTGAAGATTCTTTGTGGCCATAAGGACGAGGTGATAAAAGATCTTCGAGCGGACTTGTCCAAGGCTCATGAGGAGGAGGCCGATTTGGACAAGCAGGTAACCGCCTTATTGATAGAGTATGGAATTGACTCTACTGTGGAAGCTAACCCTTCGAAATCTCAGCTGCAGAAGAAGATGGAGATGATTGGTCTTCTTCGGCCGGAGCTCGACCAGGTTAAGATCGACTCTGATCGGTGGAAAGCTAGGATGGACCGTCTTGCTATTGAAAAGGAAGTAGCTTTGGACAAGTTATCTTCGGCGGAGTCCCAACTCCAAGACCTTAGAGAAAAAGGTTTTGCTCATCTCTTCCGATGAAGATGATGGCGGGTCCGGTAGTGGAGAAGACAGAGGTGAGGTTGCTGAAGAAGATGCCTCTGAAGAAGCTGCTCGGGGAGAGGCCAATATTGAGGGGTATAGCCCTGATCATAACTAGATTGTAACTTCTTTTTCTTTTTCTTTTTCTTTTGTAAGGCCCTAGCTGGCCCTTCGTACATATATTTTTGATATAATGAAATTTTTTCTTTGATGACTTCATAAGTTTTTCTTCATGCCTTTGTATGTTTAATTGCCTTCGTTGAAAAGTTCTCATTGTTTTAGTTCAACTCGTGATCGAAATAAACCCTTAGGTTTTTTGTTTTTCTGAGGGCAAGTCCCCGAGTCCGAAACTCATTTGAGAACTCGTCTTGAGAATGGCTCGTTTCGAACTGGTAGATGAGTTATCTTAGATAATCAAGCTCGGATAAGTTTATAGAATAGGGTATATCCTTAAGTGATTTTATCAATGATTGTTAAGCTTTCGAGCTCACCGTTATACCTTTCATGCGAATATTCGAGTTATAGTTAATCATTTGCTTAATCTCGTAATAACCGAATCCTTGGGTTCGAATTAAGTGAGAGCGAGGTCTCGAACTCTAATCGTATTGGCCTTTAGGCTTATTAGATCGGCTCTTAGGATATTTTATGTTGGCCCTTAGGATCTTTAAGTTGGGCCAATTTGGCCTCTAAAAACAACTATAATGTTTCCCTCTTTTCGGTTAAAAGACTTAGTGAAAATTTCTTTGTGCCTTAACATGTATTTTTTGTACCCGTTGGGTTTTTCGAGGGTTCAATGATCGGAACCCAATTTTTTCTCAACTCGTTTGTGTTAAGATAATTTAATACCTCTTGCGGCCTATTCGAAGGCTGATATTATCGAAGCCTTTAAATTTTTTGATGGCTGATTTTATCGAAGCCCTTTTTTGTTTGCTTTGCCGAGGGTAGCCTTTTTTAACCGATTTTTCAAAGTGTTTGAAGGCCTTTAGTTTATGGAGGAAGTCAGACGCCTCCGATACGCATTATTTCGGTCGTAACCCTTTTATATGACCGTAGCCTTGGACTTGTTTCCCGATAACATTTCGAACTTGTTCGAAATGTTAGTCCCCGAGTGTGATGGCCTTGGCCTGTATATCGGGGGATGCCTCTTTGAGTTCTTATTATTTTGAACTTAGATATCTCGAGTAGGTAGTCCCCGAGTGTTCGAGGTACGCTTGCACTTGGCCCTTGGACCATTTTTCGCAAGTGTTAGTTTTGCACAATAGATCATAAGTACATGACTCGTATAATAGAAATTCTACTTCAAACACGAGGTGTTTGAGAAAAAAGAGAGTGCTTCTTTGTATTATTCACACATGCGTACATGTTTTGTTGTTGGGACTCGGCTAATCTATATGGACACGGTTCATTCGACTGTTTGGCCTATTACAAAATTCTTCCTATCAAGACCCATTTACATAACATCCGAGGGTGATGCCCCCCCATATTCGAGGTTGATTGCAAAGAAGCCTTGGATACTATTGAGTTACCCCCAGGTAGCACATAGTCATTGCCTCATTAAAAACCTTGCCGGTAAAACCCATTTGGGATAAAAACCGGTCTAAGGGAAAAAAGTGCAACGTGTACTTTAAAACGTGAGGTCTCGATTTCTTGGACTGGATACCTACAACAAGTTAGTTTCGAATATTTAAGTAAATGAAAAAGGAGAGAATCCATACCTTATAAATAATATCGCTTGAGGAGTGATATGTTCTAATTATTCGACAATGGCTCATCGTCCATTATTCCTATCTTGTACGATCCTTTCCCGACTATGTCGAGGATTTTATAGGGTCCTTCCCAGTTAGGACTGAGTTTTCATTTATTAGGGTCTCGAGTATTGATGGTGATTTTCCTTAAGACCAAGTCCCCGACTTTGAAGTGTCGAAGGATGGTTCTTCTGTTGTAGTACCTCTCGATTCGTTGCTTTTGCGCAACCATTCCAACGAGTGCCGCTTCTCGTCTTTCATTTGACAATTCGAGGCTAGTATTCATTGCCTCGTGGTTTGATTCTTCCGTTGGATGTCGAAACCTGGCACTGGGCTCTCCGACTTCGACATGTATTAAGGCTTCAGATCCATAGACTAAAGAAAACGGAGTTGCTCCGATATTGGACTTCGATGTCGTCCGATATGCCCATAGAACCTCGGGCAATTTTTCTCTCCACTTTCCTTTGGCTTCATTTAGCCTTTTCTTCAAGTTTTGGATGATTGTTTTATTTGTTAATTCAGCCTATCCATATCCACTAGGGTGATATGGCATCGATAGTATACTCTTTATTTTGTGATCTTCGAGGAATTTTGTCACTTTACTGCCGATGAATTGTTTGCCATTATCACATACTATCTCCGTAGGTATCCCGAATCGACATGAAATGTGATCCCATATGAAGTCGATCACTTCTTTTTCTCTGACTTTCTCGAAGGTCTGTGCTTCAAACCATTTAGCGAAATAGTCAATCATAAATAATATGAATTAAGCTTTACCTGGGGCCGACGGCAGAGGATCAGCGATGTCCATTCCCCATTTCATGAATGGCCATGGGGATAGAACCGAGTGAAGCTATTCATCGAACTGGTGAATCATTGGTGCAAACCTTTGACATTTGTCACATTTTCGAATGAACTCCTTAGAATCTTTCTCCATGCTATCCCAATAGTATCCTGCTCTGATGACTTTTCGAACTAGTGACTCGGCGCCAGAATGGTTCCCACAAGTGCCTTCGTCAATTTCTTGTAAAACATATTCAGTATCTCCCGGCCCCAAGCATACTGCCAATGGACCATCGAACGTCCTTCTGTATAATGTTCCGTCTTCGTCTAATGCGAACCGAGCGGCTTTAGTTTGTAAGTTCCTCGATTCATTGGGATCCGACAGTAGCTTCCTGTTCTTCAAATATTCGATGTATTTGTTCCTCCAATCCTAGGTTAAGCTTGTAGAATTGATTTTGGTGTGCCCTTCTTCGATTATAGACCTCGAGAGTTGGACGACAGTCCCCGAGCTGACTTCGTCTTCGTCGACCGACGATCCCAAGTTGGCAAGTGCATCGGCCTTAGTGTTTTGTTCTCGAGGTACATGCTTCAGATTCCACTCTTTGAAATGGTGCAAAGTGACCTGCAATTTGTCTAAGTACCTTTGCATCCTGTCCTCTCGAACTTCAAAGGTTCCGTTTACCTGGTTAACTACCAGTAGGGAGTCACATTTAGCTTCGACGACTTCCGCTCCCAAGCTTTTAGCTAGTTCGAGACGTGCAATTATAGCCTCATACTCGGCCTTGTTGTTAGTCAGTTTGGCAGTTTTAATCGATTGTCTAATAACATTGCCCGTAGGCAGTTTCAAACAATACCAAGCCCGAACCCTTTCACATTCGAGGCTCCGTCCGTGAAGAGGGTCTATACCCCCAATGATGTACCTGATTTTAGCATAAATTCCTTTTCCACTTCAGGTACGAGTGTTCGCAAAAAGTCTTCCACGAAGTCTGATAATATTTGAGACTTGATGGATGTTCGGGGTTGATATTCAATATCATACCCGCTTAGTTTGACGGCCCATTTGGCCAATCGGCCCGATAACTCGGGCTTGTGAAATATATTTCGAAGGGGATATGTGATAATAACACATATAGGATGACATTGAAAATATGTGTTTAGTTTTCTAGATGCGCTTATTAACACAAGTGCCAATTTTTCTAGGTGTGGATACCTGGATTCAGCATCTCCTAAGGTCCGACTCACGTAATAAACTGGAAATTGCGTACCTTGTTCTTCTCGAACTAGTACTCCATTTACCGCTATCTCTAACACTGCCAAGTATATGTATAGCTTCTCATCTCGCCTTTAGGGTGTGGAGCAAAGGTGGAATCCATATGTACCGTTTCAATTCCCCCAATGCTTGCTGACATTTCGGAGTCCATGTAAAACCATTTTTCTCTGACGACCTCGATATGAACCGGCCTACGGCAGCTATCTGTCTGGTTAGCCTCTGAACGACTTTTACGCTGTCCACGACGGTGATGTCCTCGATGGCCTTAATCTTTTCGAGATTGATCTCAATTCCCCGATTTGACACCATGAAGCGAGGAATTTTCCCGAGCCGACCCCGAAAGCACACTTTTTGAGGTTAAGCTTCATGTTGTATTTCATCAAGATTTCGAATGTCTCCAGCAAATGAGTCAAATGGTCCTTTGCACGAGGGACTTAACTAACATATCATCAATGTAAACTTTCATTAATTTTCCTAACTGTTCTTCGAACATCTTGTTAACTAGGCGTTGATATATAGCCCCTACGTTTTTTAGCCCGAGGGGCATTACATTATAGCAGTAAGTTACATACTTAGTGATAAAAGAAGTTTTTTCCTGGTCTTCTGGGTCCATCTGGATTTGGTTGTACCCAGAATAGTCGTCGAGAAAAGTAAGAATATCGTGGCCAGTCGTAGCATCGATCATTCGATCGATGTTAGGCAAAGGAAAAGAGTCTTTCAGACATGTTTTATAATCTACACACATTCTAAGTTTGTTCCCCTTTTTGGGGACTACGACTATGTTGGCTAACCACTCGGGATATTTGACTTCCCAAATAGACCCTATTTTAAGAAGTTTAGTTACCTCTTCCCTTATGAATGCGTGCTTCACCTCGGACTGAGGCCTTCTCTTTTGCTTTATCGGTCTGAACTTGGGATCCAGGATCAACCGATGAGTTGTGACCTCGGGTGGGATTCCTGGCATGTCTAAGTGGTACCATGCAAAGAAATTCATGTTATTAATAAGAAATTGAATGATTTTTTCCTAAGTTCGGGGCTAACCTTGTTCCTAGGTATACCTTACGTTCGGGTAGATACTCGATGAGTATCACTTGTTCTTGCTCTTCGACCGTTGATTTGGTTGCATCCGATTCTTCGGGAACGACAAAAGTTCGAGGAGTGAGAAAATCCTCTTCATCTTCTTCGATTATCTGTTTATCTGATTTGGTCGAGGCTGGGAACGGTGATTGCTATTTGGCCGCTTGCTTATCTTTGGT
The DNA here is from genome assembly GCA_005239505.1 of Nicotiana paniculata. Lineage (NCBI taxonomy): Eukaryota > Viridiplantae > Streptophyta > Magnoliopsida > Solanales > Solanaceae > Nicotiana > Nicotiana paniculata. The sequence continues at coordinate 78,158 of ML359166.1, forward strand.
GCTCGACTTTTCTGAAGTCGAAGGTGCTGGTATTAGTGTCACCTCGTCGACTGAAAATATCTCCTTTGCTGTGTGTTGTTCCCCATAAACCGTTTTCACACCATCCACTGTTGGGAACTTCATCATTTGGTGAAGGGTCGACGATACTGCCCTCATGTTATGGATCCATGTCCTTCCGAGCAGTGCATTGTACCTTATGTCGCCTTCGATGACATGAAATTTTGTATCTTGGATGGTCCCGATCACGTTTACTGGAAAGATTATTTCTCCCTTTGTTGTTTCACTTGCCATGTTGAAGCCGTTTAGGACTCGTGATGCATGTACAATCTGGTCTAGCAGGATGAGCTGCTCTACGACCCTCGATCTTATTATTTTTGCTGAGCTACTTGGTTCCACGAGAACACGTTTAACTTGAATTTTGTTTAGCAAAATAGAAATTACCAGGGCGTCATTGTGCGGCCGTGAAATGCCTTCTACTTCTTCATCATCGAACGAGAGAGTGTCTTCGGGCACATAATCTCGAGTCCGTTTCTCCTTTGTGATCGATACTTTGGTGCGTTTGAATATAGGTACTTGTGGGACGTCGACCCCGCCGACGATCATGTGGATAACATGTTGTGGTTCTTCTTGCTCGTTCTTTCTGTTGGAGTCTCTTTCTCTGAAGTGATTTTTGGCTCTATCACTGAGGAATTCTCGGAGGTGACCTTCGTTGAATAGTTGAGCTACTTCCTCTCTTAATTGTCTGCAGTCTTCGATCCTATGGCCATGCATGCCATGGTACTTACACGTTAGGTTTGGGTCCTTTGAGAGGGATCGATTTGTATAGGTCTGGGCCACCTAGTGTCTTTGATCCTCCCGATGGCTGATACGATACTCGAGGCATCGACACTGAAATTGTACTCTGATAATCGGGGTGCTTCTGTGGGATCTGCATATTTGTCGAATCCAGTTTTGCTCATGAGTCCCCAAGAATTCTGTCCTCGATCACCCCTCTGATCGTTCAGGGTAGAATTACGTCCGAGATGGTTAATCCTTCTTTCTGAATCATATGGTTGATACCGATCTTTGTTCGACCTTGACTCTCTATCAACATCTATTTTATTTTTACCTGTCGACCGATTAGGATGCACTGAACCTGAGGGGGCTCCCAGTTGGTCGTCCTCGACTCTAATCTTCGATTGCTATCGGTTGTGAACATCTGCCCAAGTCACAACCGGATACTCTATCAAGTTTTTCTTCAGTTGGCGTGATGCAATCGAACTCCGCTCGTTTCATCCCTAGATGAAAGCCTGGACAGCCCAATCGTCGGAAGCCGGTGGCAACTCAATCGAGATACAAACTCTCGTAGCATCTTGTTGTCCCTCTGCTTCACTTTGAAGAGTTCTGATTTCCTAGTTGCAACCTATATAGCTCCAACGTGTGCCTTTACAAATGAATCCGCCAACATGGCGAATGAATCAATAGAGTTTGGTGGCAAGTTGTGATACCAAATCATAGATCTCTTAGATAGGGTCTACCCTAATTTCTTTAGCAATACTGACTCGATTTCATCGTCTTCTAAACCATTTACTTTGGTAGCACACATATAAGAGGTAACGTGCTCATTGGGGTCCGAGGTCTCGTTGTATTTGGTATATCGGGCATCTTGAACTTCTTTGGTATGGGCTTTGGAGCCGCACTTGGAGGGAATGGTTTTTGCACAAATATTTGGAGTCCATTCCCTTTAGGATCGGTGGATATGTGATCTAATAATGTCAATTAATAAATAGCTAAATAAATAAAGGAATTAAACGATTTAAATGGATCAAACCCGTGTAATTGCAAGTTATCGACCCCCATCTGAATTAAACTCGAGACCAAGTGCGGAGAACAGTAAGAACAACAATAGTAATATGAACAATAAGAGCTATAAAAAGTTAAGAGCGAATAAAGAGCAGAGTGCTTTGTATTTCTCAATAATGGTGTAAGTGGTAAGTGCATAGGACGATAATAATGATAATCGGTTGTCTTACATGTGAACATGATTCCTCTTTATATAGTAGAGGAATCCTAAATAAGGTATGACTCTAATTTCGGAAGTAAAATACATGATTGATACCATTAACCGTTAATGGTTCTATCGGTTCCGAGATTCTTGCCGAGACAGGTGGTCGATCGCGGATATCTCGTGATTCTTTTACTGTGGTGTCGATTTAGCCCGATCTCGATCCCTTAGTCTTCATATTCTCTGAGCCCGAACTTGCTTCGATACCCGCTCATTCTCGAGACATACCCTCGAACCCGTAGAATTAGGTATGCTCGATTTTAACCGTATACAATAATGTATAAACGATTCACACTTTCTCTGTACACAAGATAAACTCAAATAAGATTGCTTTTGCTCTTTACATCAGTTGCATATTAAAGAAACAACTAAAGTAGGGCAGCCCGGTGCACTAAGCTCCCGCTATGCACGAAATTCAGGGAAGGGCCGGATCATAAGGGTCTATTATACGCAGTCTTACTCCGCATTTATGTAAGTCTTGATATGAACTTCATTAGATATCGTGAAGCCTGAAGTACTCCTAGACTCTACTAAAACAGTACTCTACTTCTCTAGGAGTAAGCACGTTGGTCCATGAACCCAGTTGGTCGAATGCTAGTGTCAGCCCAAAATGGTTTTTTTTTATCTTGTCATTTCAAAATGCAAAGCAAGAACTAAGACATGGATGTCAATTTTATGTCCAATGTCATATATCCGAATCCGAAGGCTTCAATTCCTGGTTACTCATGATTGATGATAATTCTAGAAGAGATAAAGAGCAAGGAGAATGAAAATGATTCTATATGTTGATAGTGACATTGATTTAATTAATTAATTACAAATTTCTCTTTCACAAACTCAACATACTAGAATTAATTAGCTAGTGCCTCAATTTGACAGTACAACTTTTTTGATTGGAACAGCTCTCCAACCTTTTTTTTCTTTTGACAAACATGATAGTAATAGACATTAGAGTTCTCTCATTTAGGAAAAAACTTGAAGTGTTGCTTTGGGTTCAATGTCTCAAGTTAAGAGGAGAATGATATCTGCTTTATATTCTCACATTCGGTGATTACATGACTTCGTACTATAGCTGGGGGCAGGGGTGAGATAAGAAAAATCTTTAAAAAACCTTAAGATTTGCGAAATTAATTAATTAATTAACTCATATAATATTTAAAATATTGGATTAAAACAATATGGAGATGCGGGGGATCGAACCCCGTGCCTCTCGCATGCAAAGCGAGCGCTCTACCATTTGAGCTACATCCCCAATTTATATATTAATTCACATTATTATTTGAACATCAATTATTTCAAATATCGGTCCAGTGTGCGTTGTTTTCTTGAATTAAGCAACATCAGAACAGATGTATTTACCAAAATATAATGTTCATAGAGACCTTGTTTAGTATGCATTACAAAATTTGAGTTAGACGATGAAAACAGAATATTTAAAGTTAGTCTTGATTCAGTTGTGTTTGGCATGAACTTCGTACAAAAAATTTTTGAAAGTTGAGGATTGTTATGTTATGAGATTTGAATTTGTTGGAAAACTAATTCAAAGTTGTAGTATGAAACATTAATTGTTTAGAGTTTGATATTTTCTAGTTTATTTATTTCATGTTTAAATAGGATTTGTGTCAGAATTATATAGGAATAGGTTTTCACGTTTCTAGTTGAAATAGATTTCATACTATTATAAATAGGGTATTGATGGCTTATTTTATGTGTGGAGGAGAAATAAAAAAATTGTAGAGATATTAAGAGATTTAATAAAATATATTCCTTCGTTTTGGTATCAAAGCTTCTACGATCTTGGAAGAGTTAAATTGTATAGGATAAAACTGGTTTACATTAAATGATCGAATGACAACGTAACACGTGGAACTGAAGACAGGTAGAAAGTAAATTGTGTAATAACCAGTATCGCGAACAACAACTGCAATTGACATCAGACAGGCCCCGAAGGATACATGATCAACGTGAGCAGATCAAATGCTTGCCATCGGATAGCATTCAATGGAAAATATTCCCTAGCATTAAATTGGCAGTCGTTGCACAGAATATTTGCATTCATGGCCTCCCGTTACATATTCATCATTGGCCTTTTTTATTGTCATTTAAGAGGGGCTTGATCCTAGGATCTTGTTTCCCTAGGTATATCTATAAAAGAGTAGACTCAACAGTCATTGTAACACACGAAATTCTTGGCAAAACTTATGTTATATTCCATTCTCAAGTTCAATAAAATAACTTTTTTATATATTCTTATTTCTGTCCCTAGAGGCACTGCTCTCGAAGCCAAGCTTGTCATTTCCTTTGATTTTTAACCACTAAGTCTTATTTTAATTTTGTTTATTTATCATTTGAGATCAAACCAGTTAGCTTGTCTATAAACCACGTAACAAATTCAACTATACCGTTTTACAGGTAAACAGTTTGGCGCCCATCGTGGGACTTAAACAGCTGCGTAATTGATTTGATCCTTGCGTTTTATTACTAACTTATTTGATTCTTTGTTTCTTGGCAAAACCTCAAAATGGCAGCTAACTATGTCAGCATAGCACACAATGTTGAGAGACATGAAAATCTACCTCAACACGAGGATTCAATCGACACCCATAACGAGGGGGATGAGGCAACTCGGTACGTGGAGGACAACACCCATGACATGTACGGGAGCCAACTCCCGATGACGCAGAAGATGAACACTTTGCGGAAATAGTAAGGATCTTGAGAGAGCAACAGAAGGCCATCATGAGCCACCTCTCAAGGAAGAACCAGTTCATGACTGATTTGGAGTAAGCGTTGTCAGGCGCTTCCAACAATGCAAACAGAAGAGGCATGGTTCCGCCCGGCGTTTCTGCAAATCAGACGGCTCAAAGAGTTAATAAAAATACCCCGAGGGGTGAGGTCGGCTTTGACGTTGCTGAGGGACCGGTAGTAGACCCGGTAACAACAATGGTAATGATCCCTTCAAACCGAACTCATGAGATTCATGAGGGAGATGAACGAACGGATGGATCATAACGCAAAGGAGTTTCACGCCCTAATGGATCAGATTCTGGGGTACCACTGGTTTGAAGGGCCCAAATTCAAAAAAAATATACTCAATTGCCGTTCAAACCTAGCGCATCACCGGAGTTAATCCCGAAGAGATTCAAAATGCAGGACATACCAAAATACGATGGGACTTCGGACCCTCAGGAGCATATCACAACTTATATAACGATTTTGAAAGGGAACGATTTGGCTCAACATGAGATAGAATCGGTTCTATTGAAAACGTATAGAGAAACCCTCACGAAGAGGGACTTGACATGGTATTTGCTTTTACCCAAGCATTCAATTGACTCTTTTTGAAATGCTTGCAGATTCATTCGTTAAGGCCCATGACGGGGCCAGAAAGGTCCAAGCTAGGAAGGCAGACATATTCAGGATGGAAAAAGGTGATTCTGAATTGCTACGGGAGTTCGTGATTAGGTTCCAGAAAGAGAGGATGTTGCTACTAGTCAAAGCGCATGAATGGGAAGCGGGGGCATTCACAAATGGTTTGAACCCGAGGAGCTCTGACGCCTCCTAAAAATTGAAGGAAAGCCAGCTTGATTCCTAGTGACCACATGGGAGGATGCCCATAACTGCTATGAGTCGAAAAAAAGGATAGAAGATGATCAGCTCGGGTTCCCGACATCAACAAGGGGCAGGATCGAGACAAAAACCAGGAGAAGTTCAAAGATGATTTTGATGCCGACCGGTGATCTTCTAAAGGTCGTTTATTGCCTTATGAGAGAGCCGAGGGATGCAGCAGCACAGGGTTTCGGTCCTCCGATAGGTTTGCTCCCGAAAGAAGAACTGACCATGGCCGGAACAACAGATCGTTGCCAGAAAAAAGGTATCGAGGACCCGGGATTTCACTTATCCCAGGTTTGTCAGATTACAATTTCAACATCAGCATAATGGAGTTGGTATCGATGATGAGAAATATCAAAGAAGTGCAATTCCCGAAGCTAATCAGATCCGATCCCACCCAGATAGATTCTAACTTATGGAGCGAATATCATGGGAATCATGTCCACAGAACTGGGGACTACCGACATCAGCGTGAGGAGGTGGCAACGTTGCTGAAAAATGACCATCTCAAGGAGTTCTTGAGCGATTGAGCCCAGAATAATTACGTCTACAACCGGGACAACGCAGAACCCTCAAAGATAGGAGAAAACCCTCCTCAGTTGACTATCAACATGATTTTTGGAGGAAATGAAATCAATGGCTTAACCTTATCGGCGGCCAAGAAGACAAAGGTATCAGTGACCCACAACAAGAGACTCAGGGAAGTAACAGAAGATGACATCACCTTTATAGAGGAGGACGTCGATGAACTTCTACTGCCGCATAAGAACCACCTGGTAATCTCTCTTAATGTTCTAAATTTCAAGATTAAGCGTGTTTTGGTTGACCCAAGAAGCTCAGCCAACATAATTCAATGGAGAGTGGTATAACAAGCCAAATTAACTGGAAGTATCATTCCGGCACAAAGCTGCTTGCCGGATTCAACTTGGCAAGTGTGACAACCCGAGGAGATATTCTGCTGCCCACAAACACTGAAGGGGTAAAAAAGACCACCTTATATGAAGTGGTGCACGATGACATGGGCTATAACATAATTCTCGGTAGGCCATGATTACATGAGATGAAAAATATATCACCAACTGCTAAAATTTCCGAACCCAGAGGGAATCAAACAGGTAAGAGGAGATAAACCAATAACAAGAGAAATGAACGTAGTGCCGATTTCTAGCAGTTAAGGTAAGGAGACCAGGAAATAGCATTTATAGGAAACGACACCTGTTTTCGTGCCAAGTGAAGATGATCAGGTCGAGGAGTCATCGGAATCCCACTAGGCACGGAGATATTTTCAGGTACCGGAAGAGACAGACACGACCAAATCCACTATAGAAGAACTCGAGCAAGTGGATTTGTTCGAATAATTCTTGAAGAGGAAGTTTAACTTGGGAACAAGACTTAATCTCGAACTCAGGTCGAGATTTATTAATTTCCTTAAAGCTAGCATGGTCGCACTCGGATATGATATGTATCCCGCAAGAGGTGGTCATGCACAACCTAAGCTTGGACCCGAGCTTCCCTCCGATAAGGCAAAAGAAATGCCCAATAGCCGAGGTCAAAATAGGTTTGTCAAGGAAGAGTTAACTTGACCACTTGACATTGGTTCAGTCCAGGAAGTAAAGTATCTTTAGTGATTAGTTAATGTAGTTGTGGTTCTGAAAAAGAATAACAAGTTTCTAATGTGCGTAGATTATAAAAACTTGAATAAGATATTTCCTAAAGACTCTTTCCCATTGCTAAACATTGATCAAATGATTGATGCAACAACCGTGAACGAGTTAATGAGTTTCATCGTTGCCTATTCCGGGTACAATCGAATCAAGATGAACCCGGAGGATCAGGAAAAAAACACTGTTCATAAAAAACTTTGGCACATATTGTTATAATGTGATGCCCTTCGGGCTTAAAAACACCGGAGCCACTTATCAGAGGCTCGTGAACAAGATGTTTGAAAAGCAAATAGGCAAAACAATGGAAGTGTACATAGATGACTTGTTGGTCATGTCTTTGAATGCAAGTGATCATTTAATGCACCTCCAAGAGACCTTTGATATCTTGAGCAAGCATAATATGAAGCTCAACCCGGAAAAATATGTGTTCAGTGTTGGCTCTGGTAAGTTCTTGGGTTTCATAGAGAAGGATCAAGGTAAATCCCGATAAAATCAATGTTATCGAAAACATCCCGGACCAGTTAACGAGCGTTAAAGAAGTATAGAGTCTAAATAGAAGATTCGATGCATTAACCATGTTCACCTGTCGATCCTCAGAAAAATGTCATCACTTCTTGTCACTTCTGAAAAAGAAAAAAAATTTCGAATGGAATCTGGAATGTCAGCAGACCTTGAAAGACCTAAAACGTTATCTATAAAGCCCTATGCTACTATCAAAATCGGGGGAAGGTGAACTATTGCTAATATATCTAGTGGTCTCGGAGGTAGCAGTAAGTGTTGTTCTAGTCCGGAAGAATGAAGGTACACACTTTCTTGTCTATTATGTTAGCAAAACTTTGTCACGAGCAGATACTCTTTATCCGCACCTCGAAAAACTGGCCTTAGATCTCGTAGTCGCCCCTCGAAAGCTTAGGCCTTATTTTCAGTGCCACCCAATAGCCATTATGACAACCTTCCCTTTGCGGAATATTATTCACAAGCCTAAGTTATCAGGCCGGTGGCTAAATGGGCAGTTGAAATTAGTGCGGTCGATATTAAATACAAGACTAGGACTGTGATCAAATCATAAGTTTTCGCCGACTTTGTGACTGTTTTCAGTCCCGGGTTACTGCCCTTGGCTGCTAAAGAAGCAGTGCTGGTGTCGGAAATGACATAAGGAGTTTAGACCTTGTTTATGGATGGAGCTTCCAATGTGAAAGGGTCCGGGCTCGGGGTTGTCCTAATCACGCCTTCGGGGGAAACCTAGATAGGCCATAAAAACCTTTCTGTTAACTCACAATGAAGTTGAGTATGAGGCTTTGGTTGCAGGAAACGAACTAGCTTGGGGACTTGGCTCCGAGGTCATAGAGATCAAATGTGATTCCGAGCTGGTAGTAAACCAAATGTACGGGATTTACCACACAAAGGAGGAACTCATGCAACAATATTTGAATAATGTCCAGGCATTACTTGCATGATTCAGGGATTGTCAAGCCGAGACAGTTCACACCGGGGCAGTTGGTGTTGAAGAAGATATTTCCGCATCAGGATGAAGCCAAAGGGAAATTCTCTCCCAACTGGTAAGGTCCTTACATGGTTCACAGAGTATTGATAGGGAGAGCCATCATACTCGCAGAAATGAACAGAGAAGTATGGCCAAAACCAATAAATTCAGATACAGTCAAGCGATATTATGTGTAACTATTTATGTTTTCCGCATACGATGTAATTGAACTATGCTCGACCTGATTCATGTTTAAGAGGGCATACGTAGGCATCCTGTGGGTTCGGTCACAATTCAATAAAAAATTTATTTTTCCCACCATCAGAAACTGGGGCAGAATTTTGAGGATGATCCTCAAAATTTCGAAGTAAGTTCAGCCGATCACAACATATATAGCAGTCAGAAATGTTTGTCCATCTAACTGGGGCAGAATTTTGAGGAGGATCCTCAAAATTCTACAGCAGGAGAAGTCGCAATGTCTCGGATCGTGTCATAGTCACTGGTTCATCTAACCAATTTTCTAAAAAACATATTTTTACTATGACTTTGAAAACTACGCATTCTTGCTTTTGAAATAACTCTGTTTAGCAAACGCTACCCCCAATGATTTGAACAGGATTTTCCGGCCGAGCAAAGTAAGTCAAGCAAGCTGACGGAGGCACGAACTGACCTCCCCATTATAAAACTCACGATTTTTCTTTGAATGCATGAACAAGGAATATGCACGCCTTGAAATTACAACCTTCATAACAACAACGATACTGAATCCACTTCCAGCTAAGAAATACTCTGTTGTCACCTACTATCTGTTCTTTTTGCATGAGACTAAGCTCTGTCTCAACCTTGCATGAGGCTAAGCCCTGCCTCCATATTTGCATAAAGGCTAAGCACTGCCTTCAATTCTGCATAAGGCTAAGCACTTCCTTCTCTTTGCATGAGACTAAACTCTGTCTCAATCTTGCATGAGGCTAAGCCCTGCCTCCATATTTGCATAAGGCTAAGAGTTGCCTTTAAATCTTGCATGAGGTTAAACCCCGCCTCCATATTTGCATAAAGGCTAAGCACTGCCTTCAATTCTGCATGAGGCTAAGCCCTGCCTCTATATTTGCATAAGGATAAGCGTTGCCTTCTCTTTGCATGAGACTAAGCTTTGTCTTAATCTTTCATGAGGCTAAGTCCTGCCTCCATATTTGCATAAGGCTAAGCGTTGCCTTCGAACCTAGCATGAGGCTAAGCCCTGCCTCCTTATTTTCATGAGGCTAAGCCCTGCCTCCATATCTGCATAAGGCTAAGCACTGCCTTCCATCTGGATGGGACTAATCCCTGTCCCGAACCTTGCATGGGACTAAGATCTGTCTCCGTATTTGCATGAGGCTAATCCATGCCTCCATATCTGCATAAGGCTAAGCTCTGCCTTCCACTTGCATGGGACTAAGCCCTGTCCCGAAATCTTGCATGAGACTAAGATTTATCTCCATGTCTGCATGAGGCTAAGCCCTGCCTCTCCATTTTCATAAGTCTAATCCCTGCCTCCTATTTTCATAAGGCCAATCATTGCCTTTTTATTTGCCGAGACTAAGCACTGTCTCTCCGGCACTATCTATTTTCTCTTCTTTCGGGCTATGCTCTACTCTCAAATTCATACAAGACTAAGCCCTGCCTTGTCGCTCCTAGCATCATGTCTTTGCATATCATGGGTTGAAATATCGCCAACTTGTCCAAAGGCGTCATTGTCCAAAGGCATCATCCTCATAGCCGGAAATACCATGTCATGGCCTGAGGATCTCTCACATTTGCATGGTGTCATGGTTTGGAGGCATCATTTTCATGGAACGAGAACACCATTTCATGGCCTGCGAATCCCTCACTGAACAATTCATGGCCCAGGACATCATGGTCTAAGGACGTCATCCTCAACCGTCCAAAGACAATTCTCATGGTCTGAAGGGAATCTGCATCATGTTTAAATTTCCGCACAAATATATGCTCGTAGTATCTCTTTACTTGAAAGTGACCCGCTAAGCAATCGCTACCCCAACAGGAGCAATCCCGCTCCAGTTCTTTCAAATTATCTCAAACTTGACCGCTCACCATAACTATTTTTTCACCTATTCCAAAACCTCGTGTACGTTCTTGTGATGACTTCATCGGTATATTCCACTGATGAATCCAGAACTACACACAGCCTGATTCCTGTAAAACCAGGGATATGTAGGCAGCTCAGGAACCAGAGTGCGCCCTAAATATCTCAAACCATCTCGCTCAATCAAAATTGGCTATCATATCTTTATCTGACAATTCTTTCATCCTTTCCGGGTAAAGAGGGGCAGTTGTTGATACCCAATTTTTCCCTATAATATTTTTCAAATGCATATATACCTTCAAAACTATGCATTAACATCAATTAACATTTTTCCATAATTTCTGTATTTTTAAAGATTTTGATTAACTTATCCCAGTATTTTTATTTATATAAATAACTACTAACTGCATTACAAATGACTTTATAACAATTTCATGGTATAATTTTGCTATTTATATTTATATTAAGCGTAAATTATTTCACAAATAGCCATATTTACGTCCTTAGGTTATAATTGCAATAACTTTGCAGTTATAGCCCATGCATGCATTATTACATTATTTTGCCAGAAAATAGCTTGGTGTATTTTTAAAATATTGAATAATTATTTTAAAGCATTTCTATGCATGAAAATTATTTTTATAATCGGTTAATTATTTTTATAAAATATTTTTATCAATTATTTGGGTATTTAACAAATAGCCCTTTTTATTTCAGACTTAACCCTTTTAATACCAGCCCAAAACCCCTTAATATTAACCCAAAAAAAAAACCTAGCCCAAAAACTCTTAGGCCCAATCTGCATACACCCGACCCAATAACCCCGTTTAATCGTTGTCATTGATCATTTTGATCAACTGTCCACGATTAAACTTACCTTAATTAATCCCTAACTAACCCTAGTCCCTCCCATTTCTCTCAATCCGCCGTCACCTGCTTCTCTCACCTCTCCAACTCTCTCTCAACTCGCCCTAACCCTAATCGCCGTCACCGGCGACAACCTCCCTTCTATGGTGTTTCTGTGCCTTCTCCGACCACCACTGGTCTCCTATACTTCATGGCTCTTCGATTTCATGGGTCCTTGAGAAGATCCCAAGGAAAGCCAACCTGTTCTGGTTTGAAACTTGTTTACCGGCATGTCTCAGGCCATTTTCGTTTGTAAGTACGGATTTCCTCTTGTTTTTATTACGAATCCATGGGTTTTTGACCGATTCTGTTCATCTCTACTATTTTCTGAAAACCCTAGTTCGATACTATCGATTCTTCTCAGATCTTTATAGATCTGAGGTGATTCAAATGTTATTAGGTGTTTTCTTTTAAAATCTCTTGTTTTAATTAACTATTTCGATTTTTAATCACTCTTTCTAAAACTAGGGTTCATCCCAGAATTTGCTTCAAAGATTTTTCTAACTTCTGAGTGTTTAATTAATTGTTTCTTCATCATCTTGACTAATTTTTGCATGAATATTCAAACCCTAGACGATTCCGTGTGATATGCTGATTTCTTTTTGATATTTTTTGTTATTTCTGCGATGCCAGTTATATTTATTTATTCCATCTCTTGGATTCAAATGTTTTCCCTATTAAAACCAGTATACTTTGGGATTTTTTCCCTAGTTGATCTCTATTACTGGTGCGAACCTGATTTTCTTGTTAATCCTGTATTTCTGTGAGGTTTTACTTAGTCGATTTCTATTTAGAGAATCTGAGTAATTCTTTCCCATAAAATCAGTATTTTTTGAAGATTTTTTTACTGATTATTTCCTATTAATTACCCTGTTATAATTTATGTGCTGAAACTTCTCCTTATTTGTGACTTGTTTCCCTCTTTTACTTGCCTTAATTAACGAACAGAAGTTTGGAGATTCTTGTTGACTCGTTATATGGCATGATTGTGGATTCTTTGCCTTAGTTAAACCTCCTGTTGTGACCGATAATTGATTACCCCCAAACTAAGGGGTCTATTCCGGACTCCCTTATGGGAATTGATTCTGTGATTATTTGATTATTCTTAATTGATTGAATTTTGATTCTCTTTTCCTTATTTGTTCTACTCCCTAGGTGCTATATATACACTCTTATTCTACCTCTAAAAGACACAAACAATAGTTCAAAAAGGCACACACACACACACATAAACTTTCTCTCATTTCTCTCTGCTACTTGTGTTCATTGCTTGTCTAGCCGGCTGAAAGCCAAGGCTAGACTTTTGAATCCTACCTACTTTACCTTTTCTTTCTGCTTCCTTAACTGGTATGTCATTATGAAATTCAAATCTATGTGCTCCTTGTTGCTTTGTTTCTGCTAAGGCTATGTCTCTTATGTACTAGTGAGACTACTGCATAGTTAACTCTGTTTATTGCCTGATCAACATGTTTAAATTTCATTCTTGTTTATTACTTAACCAGCATGTTTACCTTAGTTTAAGTACTTCCATCTTTCCTGTTTACTTCCTTCAACCATCATGCTTATTTTGTGTCTCAGGCTCCTATTTTATCTAATTGACTTCAATTGGCATGACTAATTCTGTGTAGTTAGACCCCTGTCCTCAGCATGACCGTTCCTACACTTAGTCTCTATGTTTTATTGTCTATTGCTGCTAGCATCAAGTGTGACTTTCCCGTTGAGACTCTAAATCAGTAGTCCATGTTCTAATGAATGCTATGAATTTGGTTGTCAATCAATCCCTGCTTGTTCTATGTACTTGTTGTTCAATATGCTCTCCTTCTCATCTTATTTATGTTTTTCTGATTTAAGCTTCATGTGTTCCCAACCCTTGATCCCCTCTCTATAAAATTGTTTGTCCTCACCTAGAGTTAATTAACAAATTGAGTTGAATCTGGGCACTTTTAGGCTTTGTGACTATGTTGTTGGTTATTAAAACCTTCTTTTCTCATAATGTTTTTACTTTTAATATGTTTTCTCAAACTATTTCCACTCCTGAAGTATTCTTCACTTCTAAATGTTTTACTTTTATACTGTTTTCCTAAAGTTATTCCAACTATGTCAAGCACTCTCACTCCTACTCTTAGAATACTTAGGATTCTGCCCCTCCAGTATGTGTACTGCCTAGGAGTCCATGAGACTCCTCCGAACTCTGACATACTGGGGCTGGCCCTTACACACTGCACAAAAACTGTTTCTCTTTAAAAGGAGTCTTGGTGTGAGCATTGCACGGGGTCCCTGAGTCCCTTGGGAACTTTGATGCACCAGGATACTCTCTTGGACACTATGAGATATTAGTACCTTGGATATGGTTGAGGGCCTGGTCCTCCAGGTTTACTTTTGGCCTATCCAGGCTCCCTATAGTATAGCAGTTTCATTTCTGTAACTCATTCATTCTTGGCTTGTAATAATAATTCTTGTAAAACAGATATTGGGGATATTAGCAAATGGGAGGGACTTTTATATGTGTTTTGTGGGGAAATCGGGTAGAAATCATGCTCCTAGTATTGTTGTGATTATATATGCATTAGAAACCATGCTTATAAGATTGTTTTGTGCCTTAGAAAAACAATGGTTATAGGTGAATCATATCATTTTTCCTAAAAATCTGCTTTCTAAAGTTCTGGATACTTATGTCTGCTTAGAAATCCTGTTATTAGGTTGTTATTAATTCTTCCTAATAATCATGTTCATAAAGTTCTCCTATGTGCATTAGAAACCATGTTTTAGGACTTTTATTGCACTCGCCTGAATACCACGCCTATGTATACATAGTATAAAAAGCAGTCCCAACACCTAGATATCATGCTTATAGAGATAAATATATAAAACCAGTTATGTAACGTTTGCGATTATTTTTCAGCTCTTAGACAGCATGCCTATCGGACATAATGAACTCAAATTTCCTGTATAAAATCGCTTGTTAGTATTAAGACTCTGATTAACAATTAGATATCATGTCCCACGCCCAGGAAATCCTATAGGATAATTGAAATCTTGCAAATTGTAAAACTATGCTTTGCTTATTTGTGAACTGCCGAGATTCAACAGATTCTAAAATCAGTAGGCAAACTGATTAGATTTCTATCACTTCGCCTTAACACAATGCTGCATATTCTCTGCTTGTCATGCTCACCTAGATATCCTGTTCTAGGACCTTTCTGAAACATCTGAAATCTTGTTATTTGAGACGGGCTAATTATCTGTTTATTTGTGGAGGTAAACATGAGCCCCTTAATTGTTCTTTTACTTGACAGTCCTATATGTTCTTTGTTGTCGCTTAGATTTTCTCCTTTAAACACCTTAGGAGAGTCTCAAACCTAAATTAGACGTCCTAAACACCTCCAGGGCCATAAGGAAGGGACGGATAGTGCACGCATAGAGTTCATTTAATTAAAACCACTTATAACCGCTAAGGGGAGGGTAATTGGGTAGTAAAAGGATATGATGACCTGTGCGCTAATGCCATGTGTAACCCCTCTAGTTGAGGAAGGTTTACCGGGTATTATACAGATGTGATCCTATAGGCTAATAGACTTAGGACTTCCCTTATTTTTATACATATGTGTGCTTAGACTGCTTTTTTTTCAAATGAACAATTCACAAAATAAGTTTGGTCAGGACCCACCGTTGTGGACCTTGAGGGGTGCCTAACACCTTCCCCTCAGGGTACTTTCAAGCCCTTATCTAATCTCTGATAACACAAACCAGTTTTATGAGTTACTTGCATTATGTGCCCTAATGCACCTTAAATCCGTTAGGTGGCGACTTTTCAATTTCCATACCCCACTCCCAAAAGGATACCAGTTGTCCTAAAGCATGTCAAAACCCGGACTCTCGCGAAAGGGGAAAAAGGGGGGCGCGACAATCAGCATTGGCTAGAAGGGCGTGGTGGCTACATTTACTGAAATTTGTTTCTCCCCCACGGAAGATTTTGGAGGAGTAGAGGTTCATCATATGTGCCAGGGTTTCCCCGTCTCCGTGCACATCCGGCATACACAAACTACCATTTGCCACATAGAAGGGCCTACTTGTGCCAAGAAAACCTGGTACCGATGGCAGAACTCCAAGATTACGGGGTCGAGCCCTCTGCTCAAAGAAAAGGGACCAAGGTGAAAAGGTACGTATAGACATACGTAAAACCTTCCTTGGTGAAGGTAACCAGCTCTATTAGACCAAGAGCAATGTCATTAAAGTATGGGCAATCACAGTCCTCCTTCAGAGTAGGAATATTAGAAGGGAAAATAGAGGAAAAATACCTGCTAATAGCCCAAGTCAGTGGATGCACGGAGGGAAACTTCTCTTGGATATTATTGATGGTGCTCAAAATGTTTGGGGATAATGGTGCCTACCGTGAGAGAATCAACATCAACATCCACCTATTTATCTTTGCTTTTCTTCGGGCCTCTATCGAGGAGAAGCCAAGAGTTTTTGAAATACTCAGTAAAAGAAGCCATGATAGCAAAAAGATGATGGAGTTTTTCGAACAAAATCAAAAAGGGATGAAAACAGAAAAAGGTTAAGTGCAAAGAAGATATGACCTTATGAAAGCTTTGGAAGTGAAAGAGATAATATGATGAGTATAAGTATAGATATAGACGAAAAAAATCATGGTTATGATTATCTCGAGAACTAGAAAAAATATTGTTAAATCGTGGAGTAACACGTGTTCGCGATATTAAATGTGAGAAGACGTGCGTTCTTTCAAGCGTCAGAGAGTGTTCAGAAGATTTTCCGCCAAGAAAGGGATCTTCACCAACTTTTCAGTGACACTAAGATATGCCACCGGAAAACAGGGGGACTATCAGTATAGAGTAAAATTAGTTTACATTAAATGACCGAATGGCAATGTGACATGTGGAATCAAGACATGTAGAAAGTAAATTGCGTAGTAATTGGTACCGGGAACAACAACTGCAATTGACATCAGATAGGCCCCGAAGAGAATCTAATCAACATGAGCAGATCAAATTCTTGCCATCAGACAACATTCAATGAAGAATATTCTCTAGCATTAAATGGCAGTCATTGCAGAGAATGTTTGCATTCATGGCCTGTCATTACATATTCATCAATGACCCTCTTTATTGTCATTTAAGAGGGGTTTGATCCTAGGATCTTGTTTCCCTAGGTATAACTATAAATAGTTGTCACGATCCAAAATTTCCATCGTCGGGTTTGTGATGGCGCCTAACATTTCACATGCCAGGCAAGCCAATGTTAGAACATTTTACTTATTTTAGCATCTTAAACAATAACATTAATAACGAACTAAAATAACAGATATGCTCTAAGTACAAATGCGGAAATAATAGCCAATCGTCTATTACAATCCCTTGAATCTGGTGTCACAAGTACACGAGCTTATAAAGTGATACACATAAAGGTTTGAAATAAGTATAAAGTTGTCTGAATGAAGTTGTACAGCTAAAAGAAAAGAGGATGGGGACTCTAGGAGCTGTGGGCGCTGAATAGCCGTACCTCAAGTCTCCGCAAATATTCGATCCGAGCTCGCTAATGACTGCTGTTGGGACCGTCTCCAAAATATGCACAATATGCAGAGTGCAGTATCAGTACAACGGACCCCATGTACTGGTAAGTACCGAGCCTAACCTCGACGAGGTAGTGACGAGGCTAAGGCGGGGCAACTATACTAAAACCTGTACGCAGTATATAAAATGATAGAATAATAAAAATACTGAACATAACCATACATCCAACTGAAAGTGATAACCACAGCCTCTAGAGTGAACCATTGTCGTCTAGAGTTACCAATCCTTACTATATCAAATAATAAAAGAAATACCGGAAAGCAACGCAGCTCAGGAAATAGAAACATATAGTTTTTTTGTGGAGCGCAACCCGATCCAACCAGACAACACAAAATCCTCCCTTATTCCACCGTAATAATAACAATAAATAATACATATTTGTTGCGGCACAACCTGATCCCACCATATATAAATGTCAATATCATAATTCACCCTTATTTTGTCATAACAATCCACCCTTATTCAACATGTTGCGGCGTGCAACCCGATTCCACCGCATATCATATTCACCCTTATTCCACCATATCAATCCTCCCTTATTACACCTGTTGCGGCGTGTAGTCCGATCCCACCATATCAGTACCAAACACTCAATGTATACAGTCAATCAACAGTCTAAATCACAAGGCCTTTACGATAAATAAATAACGAACTGAACCAAGAAAAGGAAACCTTGATCAATATAAAATCTACTCCAATAATACTACACACCGATACCAATCCATAAATTTACAATTAAAGGTGCAAACAAGTTAAATTAATCAAATAGCAGGGATTAGGGGACCTATGGAAAGAGCTAACATAGTTAACAGAAGAAGATGTTGGTTAACACGTAGCAGTTAAGCATGGATGCATGTAGAACATATAACAATTAAGACAGGGAAGAAAATAATTAGAGGAAAGCAGTAAGTCGCGGAAAACATATAACTTGGCGATGTATATGCACTCATCACCTCGCATATACGCCACTCACATGGATTTCACATAATCACATAGTCTGAGGGTTCCTAATTCCCTCAAGTCAAGGGTAGACACAACACTTACCTCGCTCCACAAGCACTCAATGCTCAATTACCGCTTTTCCTTTTACACAAGCCTCCGGGCCAATAGAATCTAGCAAATTACCAACCAAACGATTCAATATAAGCCTTAGGAACTATCGAGGATTTCAAAGAATTCATATTAGGCCATTTTAAAAAAGTCAACAAAAGTCAATACCCGGGCCCGCTTGGTCCAAACCCAAAATTCGAACCAAAACCTGTTTACTTGTTCACCCCTGATCCCGGATATACAATTGGTTTTGGAATCCGACCCCAAATTGAGTTCTAAATCCCCAAATTTTGAAATCCCTAGTTTCTACCCAAAAATCCCCAATTCCACCATGAAAACCTTAGATTCTAGGTTGAAATCTTGCAAAATGAAGTGAAAGATTGAAAGAAACTAGTTTAGAATCACTTACCTATGATTTGCGGAAGAAAAAGTCTTTGGAAAATCACCCTTGTGTTTTAGGTTTGAAAATCTGAAGAATGAATGAAAGATCCCGTCTAACTTCACTTTTACACAGCTGCAGATGTCGCATTTGCGACCTGAGCTTCGCAATTGTGAAGATTGCAAATGCGAGAAAGGTATCGCAAATGCGAACCTATCACGTTTCTGCTCCTATCGCAAATACGAACATATTGTTCGCAAATGCGAAACTAGGATCGCAATTGTGACCCTCTACTTTGCAAATGTGAAGAAACTCTTCCCTTGACCAACTTCGCAAATGCGAAAATTTTCTCTCAAATGCGAGGACTGCGTGGCCCAGCTACTCTTCGCATTTGTGATGAGTAGCTCGCAAATGCGAACCCAACAGTGGTTGCAAATGTGAAACCTGATCTCGCAACTGTGAGATTAGAGGCCTGCAACAAGAACTAAAGAACACTAACAATTTCCTAAGTTTCAAATCACTCCGTAGCCTATCCGAAACTCACCGGAGCACTCGGGACTCCAAACTAAATATGCACACAAGCCTAAAAACATCATATGAACGTGCTCGTGCGATCAAATCGCCAAAATAACATCTAGCACTACGAATTTAGCGCTAAATCATATGAAATTCTCAAGAACACTTTAAAATTCCTATTTTCCCAACCAGACGTCTGAATCACATCAAATCAACTCCGTTTCTCACCAAGTTTCACAGATAAGGTATAAATATTGTTTTGAACCTGTACCGGGCTCCAAAACTAAAATACGGACCCGACACCAACAAGATCAAACATTAACCAAGTTCTTAAAACCATTAGATTTTCAATCTTTCAATTTTTAACAAAAATTCATATCTCGAGCTAGGGACCTCAGAATTCGATTCTGCGCATACGCCCAGGTCCCATATTTCATTACGGACCCATCAGGACCTTCAAAATACGGGTCCGGATCCGTTTACTCTAAACGTTACCAAAGTTAACTAAAATCAACTTTTAAGGAAAAAATTATTATTTTCATCAACTTTCAACATAAAAGCTTTTCCAGAAATACGTCCGAGCTGCGCACACAAATTGAGGAAGGTAAAAATGAGATTTTTAAAGCTAAAGAGCGCAAAATCAAATTCTAAAACACAAGATGCCCCCTTTGGGTCGTCACAACAATAGACTCAACAACCATTGTAACACATGAAACTCTTGGAAAGCTTATGCTATATTCAATTTGCAAGCTCAATAAAATAACATTATTTGCTCTTTATATTATTATTATTTCTATCCTAGGAGGCACTGCTCTCGGAGCCAAGCTTGTCATTTTCTTTGATTTTAACCGGTAAGTCTTATTTTTAATATTTTTTATTTATCATTTTTGGATCAAATTAGTTCGCTTGTCTATAAACCACGTAACAAATTTAATTGTACCGTATTACAGATAAACATAAACATGTTGGCAAACGTTGGGCCAATTATTATACATGCATGAGAAAAATCATGCCAAGAAGGATTGAGAAAAAAAAATCAAGTTTAAAGAGACGCTAGCAACTATGGACAAGAGAAAGAAAGATCTTCTCTAAAATCTTGAGAGAAGTGAATTAAAAATAAAATGGCGATAGTGCAAGTTAAAAGAGGTGCAAGCAATTCCGCACAAGAGGAAGAAACTTTTCTTTAAAAGTTGAATAGAGGTTAAAAATAATTGGAAGTTGATTACATGTGGATCACAACTTGAGAGCCGGTGACATGTGCATTAGCAATTGGATTTTGGTGATAAAGCGCATCGATGAGAGCTGTAGACAAGTGCTTCAACAAAATTAGTTATGTATGACAAAGTGCATCAACGGTAGTTGAAGACAAATGCTTCAACAAAAAAAAATTATATTGGTAACAAAGTGTATTAACGTTGAAGACAGGTGTTTTAACAAAATTGGTTATTGGTGGCAAAGTACATCAATGAGAGTTGGAGACAAGTGCTTCAACAAAAGTAGAAGTTGAAGAGAAATGCTCTAACACACAACAAAAAAGTCAGACGGATACAACTTTAAATTACGGTTAAATATTAAAAAACTAATTCAAAATGATAGTAGAAAACCTTAATCGTTTAGAATTTCGTTTTATGGGAGACTTTCAACGTGGCCATTGAGTAAATAAGAAAAAAAAAGAAGAGGAGCATGGGAAAGAAAGCAATTAGGAGGAATGAAAATATTGGTGAAGCCAATAGGTTAAAGAGAAAATTGTTGCGAAAAATAAGGGTGATTAAATATTATAGAAATTGTAAATTGCTACTAACATTTTATTAAGAGTCATTATTCCATTTGGAGAATTCTGAAAAATCAATAACTTCTAACCCAACCTCCTCCTCCTCCGGAGCTCCTCTTTGTTGATATTTTCTTATAATGGCGTTCCTTATTGTCGCCACAAGCTGTTGAATGCAGAAACCATTCCGGGGCCCACAATAAATTTGCTTCTCGCTTCCTTCCATTAATTTAGGCCTCCCCGACGGTCTTCACACTATTCTGGTAATTGCAGAATTTGAAATTTTGTTGTGTTTAATTGGTCAACCATTTTATTTATTCGAATTTAATTGTGCCAATTTTATTTAATGGATTCTATTGACTGATGATATTAATTCAACAAAAAAAAAAAAAAAAAAAAAATATGCACAGATAAAT
>ML359166.1:99860-125929 GCA_005239505.1 Nicotiana paniculata
AATTAAAAAAAAAAAAAAAAAAAAAACAATATGCACAGATAAATCGTTTTCTTCATTTTGTATGAATTGCTAGGGTCGAAGGCATTTTTGTTTTTCCATATTCTTAATTACTTCCATTATGATTATTCATAAAAAGAAGCGTACCACAAAGAACACATGAAATGATCTCTTGTAAAAGTAATTTTTAATTTTTCTACTACTGTAATATACTTCCTCCGTTTCAGTTTATGTGAACCTATTACCCTTTTTGGTCCGTTCAAAAAAGAATGACTCTTTTTTAAATTTAGAAACAATTTAGTTTAAACTTATGATTCTACTATTAATGAGAAGCTTTTATAGCCAGGGGCGGATTTAGGGGGGCGGAAGGGAGTTCACCCGAACTCCCTTCGTCGAGAAATTACACTGTATATATAAGGTAAAGTTTACCTCTATATTTTACCTCTATATGTTAAGTTTTGAATCTCCTTAACATAGCCTAAAAGTGTAGCTTAGTGGTTAAGGCAATTCAAAACCTTTGTAAGGTCATACGTTCAATGCCCACTAGTTACAATCTTTTTTAATTTTTTTTTTTTTTGAACCCCCTTCGTGAAAATCCCATCTTCGCCACTGTTTATAGTCACACAAATAATCTGGTTCCTCTTTTAACTTGTTTAAGACCACAAATTCCAAATTTTTTTTCTTAAACTCCGTGTCCAGTTAAACAGGTTCAATCGATGGCGCAGGCAGTGGATCAGCTTGTTTCAATCGATGATTGCTTGCTGTAAATGCTAGTTTATAGTTATTCATGTCCTTGAATATATTTATTACAATATAAAAAAGATGGCTTTTATTTGTCAAAATGATTGCATTAGCTACCGATCATGTGATGGAAAGAAGCTTTTCCTCCTTGGCATATCATGACTAATTATATGCTATTAACATGTCACATGGATCGAAGCATTAATATAATATTCCTCCGTCTGTATTTGCTTTGGTAATCTCAGAGGCGGAGTTAGGATTTGAAATTTATGGGTTCGAGATTATAATCTTTGTAAGTTACTGGGTTTTAAATTAATAATTTATACATATTTATTGAATTTCTTAATACAAATACAGAGTTTGAATAAAAGCTATTGGGTTCGACCGAACCCGCAACGATACTGTGGCTCTGCCCCTGGGTAATCTTATTGTTTATGGCATTCAACTGGTTTTCTTTTACTATGATCTTTTAAAATATTCTAGAAATACTTATACTTGTAAAAAAACTACGATTTATAATGTTTGTTTTATAAATTCTGAAATAGTAAATTTTATTAAAAGAAGTAAAAAAAATGATGTAGGAGTTCATATATATAATTATATATATATAAATAATTAGATGCCTTGTCCCTGAATTCCTCATTTTTTTTAAATGAAAGGAATATTAAGGAAATCAGAGTCGAAGAACAATGTCTAAACACAATACACTCTCCATATTTTCAAATTACAGATCAAATGAGTGTTAGGGAATCTAACTTTTAATAATATTGAGTTGAGACGGGCTTAAATGGAGTGACATGTAAGATGAATATATATTATATAGCTGAGTCCAATGTGCATTGAATTGAAGCATTGTTATTGTTATAATTATTACTCTCTCCGTTCTAATTTATGTGAACCTGTATGACTGAGCACGGAGTTTAGAAAAAATGAAGATTTTTGAAATTTGTGGTCCTAAACAAATCAAAAAGGGGACCAGAGTATTTGTATGGATATAAAAGCTTCTAATTAAGAGTAAAATTGTAAGTTTAAGCAAAATTGTTTCCAAATTTAGAAAGGGGTCATTCTTTTTGGGACGAACCAAAAAGGAAATAGGTTCACATAAACTGGAACGGAGGGAGTATTATTATTATTAAACATTGTTTATCTGTCACCTTTTTTTTTATTTCAAAGTTTAATCGACGCATGTGTAGACATTTGAAAGGGAATTATTCTGTTGCATGCATTCATAAGTGGTGATCATGATAATTAACCTTAGCTTTTATAAGTAACTTTTCCGTGGCAGAATTCTTGTCCTTGCTTGCCAAGAAAATTGAAAATGAAACTGATAAGTTATGAATGTTTTTTTTTTCCTTTATAAAATGCAGCTAAAACCAAGATCCGATGAGTCAAATATTCCAAGAGCCTAAGGGCTTAAAACCAATCCCAGCTGGATTTTCTTCTCATCAACAATCTTGCCGCGGTAAGCAAAGGAAAATGGATGAGCAAG
The DNA here is from genome assembly GCA_005239505.1 of Nicotiana paniculata. Classification (NCBI taxonomy): domain Eukaryota; kingdom Viridiplantae; phylum Streptophyta; class Magnoliopsida; order Solanales; family Solanaceae; genus Nicotiana; species Nicotiana paniculata. The sequence continues at coordinate 102,088 of ML359166.1, forward strand.
GAGGAAACAAGGTGACTGGAATTAAACAGATTGTACGACTGAAAGAATTTCTAAGCAAATGGCAAAATGCCACACTTGGCCCCAAGGGAAACAACAACGACGACGACAACAACAATAATAATCTTGGATCATCATCGAATCGCGGTAGCAATTCCCCAGGAGGAATATCACCTTCCATTAGTATGAGGTTAAGGAACTACAATATATATTGTGATTCAGATGAAGAGAGTTGTCAAAGTCCAGAGCCACCCCATGGTGTCCCTAGAGGCAATTTGGCTGTTTATGTTGGACCAGAGCTTCGGAGGTTTATAATTCCCACTAGCTATCTTAGTGATCCATTGTTCAAATTGTTGCTTGAAAAAGTTGAGCAAGAGTTTGGGTTTGATCATACTGGTGGACTCACTATACCCTGTGAGATTGAGACTTTCAAATTCCTCATGCAGTGTATGGAGAATCATCAGAGAGATCAACCTGCTGATCGTCAACAAACGGTTTCTGGTTAGCTTTTCTCTTTATTCTCATCTTTTCTTTTCTCAGTATTCTTCTAAGATGGATATGGATTATAAGATGATTATGTTGGAATTTTCCGCATTGCTCCAGGGAGTGAGTTGTAGCCTCTTTATATAGTCTTAAGTCATTCTTATCTCATGGGCTAAATTTGGAGTTAGAGTTAGATCTGATGTCAGGGGCGGATCCAAAATTTTAAAGTTATGAATGCTCGTCGATAAAAATTCTGAAAACAAGAGGAAAACGGAGTTAAGTTGCGGGTGCTCACTCAATATTTGGCTAAATATTTTTAATTGCTTATGTAAATTTACTCAATCTCGTCAAAGATAATGGGTGCTTGAACACCCACAATGGACAATGTAAATCCGCCACTGTCTGATGTCCATTACCATCATATGAGCTTGAATCATTCCTATTGTTGGTTTTCCCAAATTGTACATCCAAGCTCTAGATAGGAGCGGACTTCTAACTTCATTCGCTAAAAAATTATATTGTGTATATGGATGAAATACTATACTTTTTTATGCGATATATTAAATGTCGAACACTCTTATCGAAATTTCAGTTTCACAAGTAGCTCTAGATCATGTTCAGCATGTGGGAGTTAGAATGTCTCACATTGTTGAGGGAATGATCATCTTTTGAGCTAATTTTTTGGTTAAGTCCACGTCCATTTTATTTACAAATTATGATTTATATATGTATCTAGTTTTATATGTGGCCATTCATTTACATAAGTGCTTCTACTTTTCCTCCATTTTAACGTAGAAAACCTTGATGTTTTTGATGCAGCTGGATCTTCGCCAGTTGAGGAGTGAATAACTATCTTGGTCGTAGTGATGATTGAATAATTTTTTTCTCATTTTTCTTCTATTCTACACTTGTCCCTCTGTGTGTTCAAAGCTGACTCTAAAAAGAATAACTGAAGGAGGGTCTAGGTAGTTATCTTCAGAAGGTTCATTGGCGAAAAAGAGAAAGCACAAACCTTTGACCCTTTCTAGGTATTACCTACCAGAGTTTATGAAGATCAAACTTGGTAAAATATTTTATTCTTAGGATTGCCAATTTGTATTGGAATAACACTCTTATATTGTAAATTATTTGATCTTTGAGTTTGTAATTTACAATATTGCATTGTATTTGTGAGGCCCTTATAGTACTGGAGTAATATTTAATTAACAAGGCTAATGCTATAGAATTATAACAAGAACCTTTTTTTTTTTGCATTCAAACAGTTAGGCAGTAAATATTAGTTTTTGCACTACATTATTTGAGGCAATTTGTCACAAAGATGTGGAAAGAGTTTTATCAAACAATAGGTACAGAGAGTTCTACTAAAAATGAAATATCAATTTGGCTGTGCGCTAAGATAAATATAGTAATCTTATTCCTAGTTCATAAGTAACATGCACATGTTTCCAAGCTCACAGGCACAATATCTGTGTAAAAAAATTGACAGACCTTTAAACTAAAACTGCTGAAGTACAATGCTTATTAATCCGTTTGCTAAGGGGTTCACTTGGATCATTGGATGTAGGCCGTGGCGGAACCCAAGATTTTGTGCAAGCGGATTCAATCTTAGAAGTATATAACTTCAGTAGTAAAATAATATTTGTCAAGTGGGTTCAAATAAATATTTATACAAAATTTACACAGTTTTAATCCTAATTTATACATATACACAGTATTATTTTTTAGTTACTAAACCCGCTAGTCACCATTTGGGTCCGCCACCGGATGTAAGACATTACTGCCTTCATCCCAATTTATGTAGTATTTTTTTTCTTCTCCAATAGTAAGTTGCAATTCATTTTATGTTAATATAATAAAAAGATATAATTTTAATATTGTTTGACCAAAAAGTGTAAATCTTCGGCTAAACTAATTAATTTTATGTAATGAGGGGTTAAACCTAGTCAACTATATTATTTCTAGATTTATAACTAGATAACACAAATAACGTAAGATAGTGTTGGTGGAGATTATATACGGTGTGCATTTAATATTCTAAACGATTTGAGCAGTAATAGAGGAACATCAAACAATAAATAATGTAATAAATGGCGTTAATGTAAATAGGGAGAATGATTCACCCAATATTGAATGAGGTAGATGATTCTCCTTTCCGATAGTGATGAATGACAGACAAATCCTAAAATATTGAAAATATTCTCGGATCTGATGGAAATGTCTAGAATAATGTATGGAAGAATCTAAAAATGTAGTGTTAGTATTCTTTCTAGAGACAGAGAGAGTCTTCTTCTCAAAAAGTGTTCTTATCAAATGAAAATTACATACCCTCTCCCCTTGTCTCTTTTTTTATTTATATGGGACATGTCCCCAGTCAACCCTAAAAGAACAAGTACAGAGAATATTCAGTGGAATATTCTCTTAAATATCCTACAACAAGAACTAGCCGTTAGTACTTTGTTCTTGATACTTGACCTCAACCGTTATTGACCGCCTGACCACGAGCCCCACTGTTTACTACTCGACTCCGGCCACATCATTTTCCATAACACCACTTTATCCTAAATTCTCTTGGGGCAGATTTTGACCTATACAGTTAGTCCCTCCGCTTATTGAGGTAGACCCAAGACGATCTCGATAAGCAATGTCGCGCCCCCTTTTTGTCGCGAAATCAGGTTTCGACATTCATTGGGACAACTCGTTTCCTTTTGGAAAAGGGGTATAGAAATTGAAGAGTCGCCACCTACGTTAGGGCACCTGATGCAAGTAACTCATGAAACCAGTCTACATTACCAGAGATTGGGTAAGGGCTTGAAATTGCCCTGAGGGGAAGGTGTTAGGCACCCCTCGAGGTCCACAATGGTGGGTCCTGGCAAAACTTACTTAGTGAATTAGTCATTTAACAGATAAGAAGTCTAAGCACACATATATAAATAAGATAAAGGGAATTTGAAAGGTAAGCAGTCTAAGCACACATATGTATAAAGATAGGGAAGTCCTAAGTTATTAACCTATAGAATCACATCTGTACAATGCCCGGTAATCCTTCCCCAACTAGAGGGGTTACGCGTGGCATTAACTCACAGGTCATCATATCCTTTTACTACCCGATTACTCTCCCCTTAGCGATTGTATAAGAGGTTTTAATTAAATGAACTCTAAGCGTGCATTACCGTCCCTTCCTTGTGGCCCCAGAGGTGTTTAAGACCTCTATTTTAGGTAGTTCTAGAATCTCCTAAAGTGTTTAAAAGGAAAAATCTAAGCGACAACAAAGAACAAATAGGACTGTCAAGTAAGACAACAACTAAGGGCTCATGTTTACCTCCGCAAATAAGCAGACAGTTAGCACGTCCCAAACAACAAGATTTCAAATGTTCCAGAAAACGTCCTAGAACAGGATATCTAGGTGAGCATGACAAACAAAGAATGTGCAGCATATGTTTAGGCGAAACGGTAAAGACTTAATCAGTTTGCCTATTGATTTCTAGAACCTGTTGAATCTGGGAAGTCACAAATAAACAAAGCATAGTTTTACAATTTTTATAAGGCCTTAATTACCTCTAGGCTTGTCTAGGCGTGGTTTAGGGATACCCTATAACATGCTATCTAAAAATGCAAACAGAATTCTGGAAATTGACTAAGGGGAAAGCAAACAGTTTGAGTTTTAATACGTCCTATAAACATGCTTGCCTAGGTGCTGAAATTGCTTTTAAACATTCTTATAGACAGGATGGTTATTGACTTAGGCGATGTAAAAATGATGTAAAGAGAATACAGACACAGTCCTAAAGCAGGATTTCTAATGCACCCAGAAGATGTACATTTTATTATGCAGAATTGCAGCGGTAACGTAATAAGAGGATATCCAGGTGATCATGATTATGCAGAATCAAAATTTCGTAGCAAATGAGGTAATGAGCCCTATAGCACATTGCCTAGTGTGCCAAGTGATCTAAAAGCACGGTAAACATGATATAAACCTAAAGCATGACTGCTAAAATGAATAATATAATATGAGCCTAAAGGCAGGATTTCTAATGTAAGTAAACACAATATAAACCTAAAGCATGACTTCTACCCGGTCTCCCTACAAAAATACGAATCCCTTCCCTTTACTAATTATCCCAATATCTGTTTACAAAGGTTATTATTACAGACCATAAATAAATGAATTACATAATAAATATAAGTTATGCTATAGGGAGCCTGAGATAGGCCCAAAATGAACATGGAAATACTAGGCCTTTAAAACAGTCCAAGATGCCAAAGTCTCAAGCCAATGAGGTGTCCTGGTGTGTCAAAGTTCCCTAAGGACCTCAGGGATCCCGGGCAATGCTCACACCAAGACCCTTTGAGTAGGGAAGTAATTATGTGCAGTATGGAAAAGGCCTTCCCCAGTGTGCCAGAGTTCGGAGGAATCTCATGGATTCCTATGCAGTACACACACTGGAGGGGCTGAACTTAAGTAATCTAAGAGTTGAAGTGAGAGTGCTTGACATAGTTGGAATAACTTAGTAAAACAATGTAGAAGTAAAAAATTTAGGAGTGAAAAAGGATTTCAGGAATGGAAATAGTTCAAAGGAAATGCTAAGAGTAAAAAAACAATTTTTTTTGAAAGCCATTCTGGGAAGGACAAAGATTCAACATACAATCACAAAACTTAGAGTGCCTAGATTCAAAAGCTATTTATTACTTAGTTCTAAGTGAAGACTCATTAATTTACAAATAAGGATCAGGGGGTCGGGAACATAGAGAGTTCAAAATCAGAAAGAAAACACATAAACAGGGTAAGAGGAGAAGTATATGAAACAACATATGCACAGAACAAATAGGAGTCAATTAAACACAAACTACTTATTCAGAGACTTGACAAGTTATTCAAACTTGAAACTAAAATGGTAATAGGCAGTAAAAAATAGAGAGATAGTATGGGAATGGTCATGTTGAAGGCCGGGGTGTACCACACCGAATTATTCATGCAAATTAGTATCAACAAAATATATTAAAAGTCTATAACACTAACATGAGCATACTAGTTGACGGAGGTAAACGGGAACTAAACAAATATGCTGGCCAAGTATCAAACAAGACAAGTGAGACTTAGGCATGCTAATTACACACTTGAAAAAGCGAGGACAGAATTTAAGCATGCTGAGTAAAGCAGTAAACAAGAAAGTCAATTAAATACAGAAGCCATTAAGCTAGTGCAGAAGGAGATATGAATTAACAGACATGGAGCACATAGGGTGAGTTTCAGAACTGAAATAAGAACATATCAGTTAAGGAAGCAAAGTGTAGAATGTAAATCAAGTAGGGTTCCACAGTCTAGCCTTGGCTTTCAGCCGGCTAAACAAGTAATTAGCACAAGTAGCAAGAAAGAAGAGAGAATTTGAGTGTGTGTGTGTAATCTGAACTAATTGTTCGTGCTTGAGAGGTAAAATAAGAGTGTAGTTATAGCACTTTAGGAGTAGGACAAATAAGGTAAAAGAATCAGAAATCAGTCAATTAAGGGTAATCACAGGGTCATAGAATCAATTAACATAAGGGAGTCCGGAATAGACCCCTTAATTAGGGGTAATTGATCAACGGTAACAACAAGATAGTTTAATTAAGGCAAGAATCCAAATCAGCCAAATAAAGGATTAGTATAAATCACAAAATCATGCGGACGAGTAATTAAGGCAAGCGTGACCAGTTAAAGTTACAAATAAGGAAACCAATATGATCTGTGCACACAAACTTAACATGACAAAATAATAGGGAATAATCAGTAAGGATCTTCAAAGAATACTAGTTTTACCAAAAGAATCACCCAAATTTCATCAATAGAAATTAAACTAAGTAAGACCTCAAAAAAATATAGAACTTAGCCGGAAAGCAGGTTTGAACCCTAACAGAGATTAATTAGGAAAAAACCACAAAATTACTAGATTTAACAAGAAAAATTTTTAAGTTCAAAAGATAGAGTAAAGTAATACAACTGGTATCAAAAATATCGAAACAGAAGTTGAAGAAAACCAGTACATCACAGAATCGACTAGGGTTTGAACACCCGTATGAAAATCAATCAAAATGATGAAGAAACAAATACCTACACATTGAGAACTCAGAAAAATCTTTAAAAACAGTTTGGGATGAACCCTAGCTTAGGAAGAGTGATAAAAAGACGAAATAGTTAATTAAAGAAGAGATTTTTAAAGGAAAACACGTAAAAGTGTTCGAATCACCCCAAATCTATACAAATATGAGGTGGATCGATAATAACGGACTAGGGTTTTCAGAAAAGTAATAGAGATGAGAGAATAGATCACGAACCCATAAATCTGTAATAAACAAGAAGAAGTTCTTACTCACAGACGAAAAAATGGCCTGAGACAGGCTGATAAACAAAGTTTCAAACCAGAACTAGTTGGGGTTCCTCGAGATCTTCTCATGGATCCAAGAAATTGAATAGCCATGGCGTGTAGAAGACCATATCTGGTCGGAGAAGGCATATAAACGTCATAAGGGGGAGGTTTTTACCGGTGACGGCGTTTAGAACTAGGGTTAGGTCGAGAGAGAGAGTTGAAAGAAGAGGGAGATGATGACGGCGGGTGAGGGAAAGAAATGAGAAGGGTTAGGGGGTTATGTTAGGATTAATTATGGTAAGGGTGGATATGAACCGTTGATCTGAATGATCAACGACCACGATTGAATGAGGGATATTGGGTCGGGCAGGCGTATATTTGCCTAAGGGGTATGGGACAACATTAGGGTTGAATATTAGAGGGGTTTTGGACTGGTTTGAGGGGTTAGGTTTGAAAATAAAAGGGGTCATTTATTAAATATCCAATTAATTGATAAAAATTAATTTATAAAATAATTAACAAATTATAAAAAATAATTTTCATGCATAGAAATGTTTTACCATAATTACTCAAAATTTTAAAAATACATGAGCCATTTTATAGTAAAATAATGCAATAATGGATGCATGGGCTATAATTGCAAAGTTATTGCAATTGTAACCAAAAGTGTAAATATGACCGTTTCTGAAATAATTTGGACTTAATATGACTATAAATAGAAAATTTAAATCATGAAATGTTATAAAGTCATTTGTGATGCAATTTTGTAATTATTTGCATAAATAAAATATTGGGATAAATTAATTTAAAAATGTAAAAATTATGGAAAAATATCAATTGATGGTAATGCATGATTTTGAAAGTATATATGCATTTTAAAATATTATAGGGAAAAATTGGGTATCAACAGCTGCCCCTCTTTACCCGGGAAGGATGGAAGAGTTGTCAGGTAAAGATATGATGGCCAATTTTGACCGAACGAGATGGTTTGAGAGATTTAGGTCGCACTCTAGTTTTTGAGCTGCCTACATATCACTAGTTTCACAGGAACTAGGCCGTGTGTAGTTCTAGATTCATCAGCGGAGTGTACCGATGAAGCTACCACAAGGACGATCATGAGATTTCGGGATAGGTGAATAACAGTTATGGTGAGCGGTCAGGTTTAAAATAGTATGAAAGAAATGGAGTGAGATTGCTCCCGTTGGCTAATGGTTGCTTATCGGGTCACCTGCAAGTAAAGAGATACCGCGAGCATATATTTGTGCGAAAATTTAAACATGATGCAGATTCCCTTCGGACCATGAGAATTGTCTTTGGACGGTTGAGGATGACGTCTTTAGACCATGATGTCCTGGGCCATGAATTGTTCAATGAAGGATTTACAGGACATGAAATGATGTTCTCGGGCCATGAAAATGGTGCCTTCGAACCATGACACCTTTGAATAATGATATGAAAATTTGAGAGATCCTCAGGCCATGACATGGTGTCTTCCAGCTATGAGGATGATGCCTTCAGACTATGACGCCTTGGACAAGTTGGCGGCATTTCAGCCCATGAGATGCAATAATATGATGCTAAAATTAACAAGACAAGGCTTAGTCCTGTGAAGTTTAGGGCAGAGCTTAGCCCGAAAGGAGAGCAAAATGGATAGTTCCGGAGAGACAACGCTTAGTCTCGGCAAAAAATGCAAATGGGAGGCAGAGCTTAGGCTCATGCAAGATTTGGGATAGGGCTTAGTCCCATGCAAATGAAGGCAGAGCTTAGACTTATGAAAATATGGAGGTAAGGCTTAGCCTCATGCATATGGAGGCAGAACTTAGTCTCGTGCGAGATTTCGGGACAGGGCTTAGTCCTGTGAAGTTGTGGGCAGAGCTTAGCCCGAAAGGAGAGAAAAATGGATAGTGCCAGAGAGACAACGCTTAGTCTCGCAAAAAATGCAAATTGGAGGCAGAGCTTAGCCTCATGCAAGATTTGGGACATGGCTTAGTCCCATGCAAACGAAAGCAGAGCTTAGCCTTATGCAAATATGGAGACAGGGCTTAGCCTCATGCATATGGAGACAGAGTTTAGTCTCATGCGATATTTCGGGACATGGCTTACTCCCATGCAAATGAAGGCAGACCTTAGCCTTATGAAAATATGGAGGCAGGGCTTAGCCTCATGCAGATATGGAGACAGAGTTTAGTCTCATGCAAGACTTGGGACAGAGCTTAGCCTTATGCAAATATGGAGGCAGGGCTTAGCCTCATGCAAATATGGAGACAAAGCTTAGTCTCATGCAAGATTCAGGACAGGGCTTAATCCCATGCAAATGAAGGGAGATCTTAGCCTTATGCAAATATGGAGGCAGGGCTTAGCCTCATGCAGATATGGAGACAGAGCTTAGTCTCATGCAAGATTCGGGACATGGCTTAGTCCCATGCAAATGAAGGAAGAGCTTAGCCTTATGCAAATATGAAGGCAGTGCTTAGCCTCATGCATATGGAGACAGAGCTTAGTCTCATGCAAGATTTTGGGACGTGGCTTAGTCCCATGCAGATAAAGAAAATAGCAGATGATAGCAGAGTATTCTTGGGCAGTAGATTCAGTATTGTGGTTGTCATGAAGGTTGTGATTATGAGGTGTGCATATTCTTCGTTCCTGCATTCAAAGAAAAATTATGAGTTCTGTGAGAGGGGAGGTCGATTCGTGAATTTTTCGGCTTGCTTGACTTGCTTTGCTCAGTCTGAAGATCCTATTCAAATAATTGGGAGTAGCGTTTGCTAAACAGAGTTATTTCACAATCAAGCATGCACAGTTTTCAAAGTCATAGCAAAAAATATATTTCGTAGAAAATTGGTTAGATGAACCAGTGACTGTGACACGATCTGAGACATTGCGACTTTTACTACCATATAATTTTGAGGGACCTCCTCAAAATCCTGCCCAGTTAGACGGACAAACATTCCTGACTGCTGTATATGCTATGATCGGCTGAACTTGGTTCGAAATTTTGAGGGTCCTCCTCAAAATTCTGCCCCAGTTTCTGATGGTGGGGAAAATAAAAAGTTTATTGAATTGTGACCAAACCCACAGGGCTTCCTACGTATCCCCTCTTAAACGGGAATCAGGTCGAGCATAGTTCAATTACATCATATGCGAAAAACATAAATAGTTACACATAATATCGCTTGACTGCATCTGAATTGATTGGTTTTGGCCATACTTTTCCGTCCATTTCTGCGAGTATGAAGGCCCCCTTGTCAATACTCTGTGAACCATGTAAGGACCTTTACAGTTGGGAAAGAATTTCCCTTTGGCTTCATCCTGATGCGGAAAGATCTTCTTCAACACTAGCTGCCCCGATGCAAACTATCTTGGTCTGACCCCTCTTGATTTTCAGGCTCATGTCTGGCTTGAATTTCCTGAGTTTCTGCTTCACTGGTGGACACATTGGGTTTGTGGGAAACTTGGGGCCACAATAGATGTACTTAATCCGGTCATGTTGTTGTACGACCATGCGAATATGTCCTCATACTCTTTCAAGAACTATGTGTACTCTTCTTTTTCTAACAGTGACAAGTGAATGTTGATGTGGGTCTCATTGACAGTTTCAGAATCTCCTAAGTTGATTATTTCAATCTCGTCCAGGTTGGACTTAGGCTTGTTCTCAAAGTCCTCCACTTCTCTGACAATTTCCTCAGGTATGACATCCTCTTCTTCTGAATCATTATCCTTTTGTTGCGTTGCCTCATTTCATGTCACAATTGCCGGTTCATCGAGATAGGAAATAGTAATGTTGTATAGATAAAGATATGAGAGAAAATGGTAATAATAAACATCAATTCATTTAAAGCGTCAAACAAATGCGATTTCTCAAAAACAACATTTTTGGACATTGGAAATATTATTTAAAACAAATGCAAAAAAGGGAAATTATTTTTTTTCAGAAAACAAAATAAATAATGTTGTTCAACCTTGCTACCTCGGGACGCGTCAGGCCATGGATGGCCTGACAGTCCAATTCTTGAGGAATGATCCTCTCTCCATAGCCTTCCTCCTCCTCCTCAAATATTGCACACCAGTCCATGTCATCGTCATCTAAGAACAGGTTCCTCAAGGCGGCCAATGCTTCTTCCTCCTCTGATCTCCATGTGACGTCAGTCTGCTGGAAAGTCTGACTCAGGTGCAGCACAAGTGGTGCTACTTCAACCGCAAATGGAATCGATGTGGTTACCTCAACCTCAATGGCGGCTGTATATGTACCACAATTGGATTGAGCATGACCGCGGGTTTCTTAGGATTGTCACCTTTTTTGATAAGTCCAATTGATCCCTCGGGATCCCATTCCTCGTCAGTTTCTATCACATTGATCCCTCGCCTCTATTATCTGGAAGAGGGTTGTTGCGGACGTTGGGTGTAGTTTCCTTTTCCTGGATGACCTTATTATGAATCAAGGTCTGGATCTTATCCTTCAGTGTTCGGTACTCGTCAATGGTGTGCTCTTTCATGCTAGAATAATATGCACAAGTCTTATTTGGGTTGACCCATTGGGATGAATTCTTCATGGTTGCAACAGGGATAGGGGTGATGTAACCAGCAACCTTCAGCCTCTCATACAACTAGTCAATGGGTTTGAGAATGGCAGTGTATTGTTTAGCTGGTCTGCGGTCAAAGTTAGGCCGAGTCTTGGGTAGTTTGGACGAGTTGGAGGTGACTGAAAGTGAGAGGGTTGGGAATTATATGTGTGATAAGCAATGGATAGTTGGGAATATCTAAGAGTTGATGTTTGATATGTGGGTGGAGGTGCTTGGTATGTAAGTGGGGAAGTTTGATATACAAGTGGAGTTTTAGGTCCTTGGGCGACAATTCTTGTTCGTGCATCTTTCTTCGTCGATATACCCCTTGACTGCAGTGCTTTATTTGTGGCCTGCAATGCCTCAAAGTTTGTCACCATACCGCTCTTAATGCCCTCTTTAATCCTTTCTCCGAGTTTGATAATATCGGAGAACTTGTTGTTTCCAATAACCATCAATCTTTCATAGTACTGCGGATCCTGTGCTCTGATGAAGAATTTGTTCATCTGTTCCTCGTCCAATGTCGGCCTGACTTTGGCTGCTTCTGACCTCCAATATGTGGCATACTCGCAGAATGTCTCAGTGGCTTCTTCTTTAAGTTCTGAATGTAGAAGACATCCGGCACATTCTCTGTGTTAAACTTGAATCTGTCCATGAAGTCAGACGCCATAATCACCCAGTTGGCCCACTTCTCAGGATCTTGGCTGATGTACCAGGATAAAGCATCTCCTGTAAGACTCCTCATGAAAAGCTTCATTCATATTCTTTCATCCTTTTTGACCCCTACAAGCTTGTCACAATAAGTCCTCAGGTGAACCCTGGGATCACATGTTCCATCAAACATTTCAAACTTGGGAGGTTTGTAATTCTCTGGCAGTTCTTCATCGGGCGGTATGCATTCATAGTTCAGACCTTCTACCCCTTTGCTTCCTTCGATGCCTTGAACCCGACTTGTCAACTTCTTGATCTCTTCAACCAAGTTCTTAATGAGCATGTCCTTCTCAAAGGATTCCGGTGTATAGGATACAGGCTGAGTGGAGTGAGGTAGGGTTTCCACGTATATAGGGTTGTTTTGGTGACCGGGAGTTTGGGTATAATGGTGATCATTGGTGGAATTCTAGGGTTTAGGAATGACTGGCGGGGTGTTTTGTGGAGTGTGGTAGGTGTTTTGCTGGTACTGTGGTGGGATAGCTTGATTTTGTGGTGGGGTTGTATAATGGTGAGGTGTAGGAGGATTCTATGGGCGCTTGTTGGGTGTGTTTTGCAGTGGTGCGGGGTTCTGAATGTTTGACTGGTTGACATTTGAGGTATTAAGTGTGAGAGATATATTTTCTAAGCTCCGGACCTGCTCGAGCTCACCCTGTAGTTCCAGTATTTTCTACTCAAGTATCATTTGGGGCTTGAGTACTTCGGCCATTAGAAGTTTCTGCATGTTCAACATGTGTGTTGTTTTCTTTTCTGGTGCCGTTCAAATCATCCATCTTTGCTTTCCCTTTGCCTTTTGGTGGACTAGGAGGAGGAGAAGGTGGAGGGCCCCTGGATCTTGTGTAATAAACTGATGATGCCAGTATGCGTGAACCAACCTTTGGGGAATGGGAATAATCAAAAGAAAGAAAGAAAAACAAAAGGTAGACAAGTCAGTAAAGAGTTTTGAAAAGAGTATTTGCGGCATTTAAACAGATATTTCGGAATGTAAATTCGCGTCCTATTTTGGGAGCCTCGTTGTGACCGAGGTAGGCCTAGCGACAAGTTATTTTTGAGAACTTAGATGCCAAAAATTGCCTCATTTCATTAATATAAAGATAGACGAATCCAACACGACACTAAGATAATAAAAGATAGGACACTACTGGCATTTGGCCTTACTACATTTAGGAAAAGCAGGTAAATCTAATCTACTTGGTCCCAGAAGGACCTTCCCCATGCTTGATCTTTCTGACTCCGTCAATCAGGTCCCCTAGTTCGCGCATGCCCAATAACAAGTATACTCTTGCAAGATGTCCTCCCTCACTTCCTTAAGCATTCTGGCAGTCAGCGACCCTTTTTCTTATCTTTTCTTCTAGCTCCATCAATTTCCCAGGACCTTCTTCACATGTTTTTTGTCACTTGAGGAAATATCTTCCCACCAGTGTAGCAGTAGTTGTGGTATATTTTGGACCATGCCGAACCTGGGGACCTCGTGCCTCATTTTATGCAAAACAAATAAGGTTAGACCCTTTTTCTCTCTAGATTCGATTATTTATATATCGATGATTAGCATATTGGCATTTAGTTATCCAAATTAATGATCAAAACGTGGTTGCGTCCGTTGGGATTATGAAAACCTCGATGGACTTTTGGATAAGGTTTGTCTTCCGACTCGTTGACCATGATGCATGTACAGTTATGATCAGAGTAAGGTTGTTATGGGGGTCTAGACTAGTATCCTCAAGCGGACAACTTGAGGGGAAATGCACTGAACCGTCGATTACACCGCTGATCGACTAGTTTTACCGCAAATAAGCCTTTCCAAATTAAAAGGGTGATACATAGGAAGAGCGCAACCACTCATCAAGAGTTGCTATTTGATTGATTACGCATGAGTGGAATATTATGTTGAGCATGATTTATGTAGTAGTAAATAGCATATTTTCACGTATTTGACATAGGAAAATAATAAATGCGGTATTTAATAATTGAAAGACGTTTAAGAAAGGAAAACAATGAAATAAGGTCAGTTTCTGCACTAAAGGATATCATAAATACTCAAAACGGGCAATTAAATTCACATAAGGGGAAAGGGAGAGGGTGCACACGTATTAACAAAAGAAGCATGCTCAATACTAATTTACAAAAAAGCAAGTTTGTTATGGTAAGAGCCTAGAAGTCCCCAGCAGTGTCGCCATGCCTCGCGCCCCCTTGTCTCGCAAAATCGGGTTTCGACATTCATTGGGACAACTCATTCCCTTTTGGGAAAGGGGTATAGAAATAGAAGAGTCGCCACCTAACGGATTTTAAGGTGCGTTAGGGCACCTGATGCAAGTAACTCATAAAACGAGTCTACATTACCAGAGATTGGGTAAGGGCTTGAAATTACCCTGAGGGGAAGGTGTTAGGCATCCCTCAAGGTCCACAATGGTGGGTCCCGACAAAACATACTTAGTGAATTAGTCATTTAACAGATAAGCAGTCTAAGCACAAATATGTAAATAAGATAAAGGGAGGTTAAAAGGTAATCGGTCTAAGCACACATATGTATAAAGATAGGGAATTCCTAAGTTATTAACCTATAGGATCACATCTGTACAATGCCTGGTAATCCTTACTCAACTAGAGGGGTTACACGTGGCTTTAACGCACAGGTCATCATATCCTTTTACTACCCGATTACCCTTCCCTTAGCGATTCTATAAGTGGTTTTAATTAAAGGAACTCTAAGCGTGCATTACACGTCCCTTCCTTGTGGTCTCGGAGGTGTTTAAGACCTCTATTTTAGGTAGTTCTAGACTCTCCTTAAGTGTTTAAAAGTGAAAATCTAAGCGACAACAAAAAACAAATAAGACTGTCAAGTAAGACAACAACCAAAGGCTCATGTTTACCTCTGCAAATAAGCAGACAGTTAGCACGTCTCAAACAACAAGATTTCAGATGTTCCAGAAAAGGTCCTACAACTGGATATCAGCATGACAAAACAAAGAATGTGCAGCATATGTTTAGGCGAAACGGTAAAGACCTAATCACTTTGCCTACTGATTTTTCGAACCTGTTGAATCTGGGAAGTCACAAATAAATAAATCATAATTTTACAATTTTTATAAGGCCTTAATTACCTAGGCTTGTCTAGGCGTCGTTCAGGGATACCCTATAACATGCTGCCTAAAAATGCAAACAGAATTATGCAAATTGACTAAAGGAAAGCAAACAGTTTGAGTTTTAATATGTCTTATAAACATGCTTGCCTAGGTGCTAAAATTGCTTTTAAACATTCTTATAGACAGGACGATTATTGACTTAGGCGATGTAGAAATGATGTAAAGCGAATACAGACACAGTCCTAAAGCAGGATTTCTAATGCACCCAGAAGATGTACATTTTATTATGCAGAATTGCAGCGGTAACCTAATAACAAGATTTCCAGGTGATCATGATTATGCAGAATCAAAATTTCGTTACAAATGAGATAATGAGCCTATAACACATTGCCTAGTGTGCCAAGTGATCTAAGAGCATGGAAAACATGATATAAACCTAAATCATGATTGCTAATATGGATAACATAATATGAGCCTAAAGGTAGGATTACTAATGCAAGTAAACACAATATAAACCTAAAGCAGAATTTCTATTCGGTCTCCCTACAAAAATCCATATACGAATCCCTTCCCTTTACTAATTTCTCCAATATATGTTTACAAAGGTTATTATTACAGACCATAAAAAAATGAATTACATAATAAATATAAGCTATGTTATAGGGAGCCTGAGATAGGCCAAAAGTGAACAGGGAAATACTAGGCCTTCAAAACAGTCCAAGATGCCAAAGTCTCAACCCAATGGGGTGTCCTGGTGTGTCAAAGTTCCCTAAGGACCTCAGGGATCCCGGGTAATGCTCACACCAAGACCCTTTGAGTAGGTAAGTGATTATGTGCAGTGTGGAAAAGGCCAGCCCCAGTGTGCCAGAGTTCGGAGGAATCTCATGGATTCCTAGGTAGTACACACACTGGAGGGGCAGAACTTAAGTAATCTAAGAGTAGAAGTGAGAGTGCTTGACATAGTTGGAATAACTTAGTAAAACAATGTAGAAGTAAAACTTTTAGGAGTGAAAAAGTATTTCAGGAGTGGAAATTGTTCAAAAGAAATGCTAAGAGTAAAAAAAGAATTTTTTTTGAAAGCCATTATGGGACGAACAAAGATTCAACATACAATCACAAAACTTAGAGTGCCCAGATTCAAAAGACATTTATTACTTAGTTCTAAATGAAGACTCATAAATTTACAAACAAGGATCAGGGGGTCGGGAACATAAAGAGATCAAAATCAGAAAGAAAACACATAAACAGGGTAAGAGGAGAAGCATATGGAACAACAGATGCACATAACAAATAGGAGTCAATTAAACACAAACTACTGATGCAGACACTTGACAAGTCAATCATGATCGAAACTAAAATGGTAATAAGCAGTAAAACATAGAGATATAGTATGGGGTGGAACCGGCCCCGGTGTCTGATGGCCCCGAGTAACCTGCTCAGGTGTTCGGGCAATTGGAGTCTGACTGCCTCCCCCGTCCTGAGAAGTAGCGACAACTGCCTGAGAAAGGGTGGTACACACAGTCAAGATCTGAGCCAAGGTCTCCTGAAGACCCGGAATAACAATAGGCATTGTCGGTGCCTGAGCCTGTCCAGCTGGAGCATCTGCGGCGGGAACCTGATCATGAATGGTAGGGGGATCATCTGGTACTTCCCTAGCTGCTGCACGGGCTAGCCCCTACCTCTAGCACAACCTCGACCTCTCGCTGGTCTAGCTGGGGGCTGATCACCTTGATCGGTAGCGCGAGTCCTCACCATCTTTGTGAGAATGAAACAACAGAAGTTTAGAATTCCAGAATCAACAAAATGGCACGACAGAATTCAAGAAAATGAGATTGTTCCTAAGGGTTCCGCCGCTTGTCGAAGATAAGTATATACGTCTCTGTACTAATCCGCAAGACCCTACTAAACTTGCTCATGACCGTTGAGTACTATGTAACCTACGCTCTGGTACCTACTTGTCACGACCTCAAAATCCTAACCGGCCATGATGGAGCCTATCGTGGAACTAGGCTAGACAACAATCACATATTTACTGTTTCTTTCATTAATCCCAACCATTTTCAACATTTCATAGACGTAAATAAATTACTGAATCTATTAAGAAAAACAAATAGTGTAAAACCATCCCTAAATTCTGGAGTCAACATATCATGAGCATCTAAAGAATATACCAAAAGGTCTAGTATTATAATACAAAACCTCGGAATGAAGGACTAGGTACAAAATAAGAAGGGGAAAACAGAGATGCTGCGGACGCTGAACAATTACCTCTATATCCCGACTCCGGCTCCGCATGGAAATAGATGGCTAACACTCGGTATCAGCACCTGTATCTCCACACAGGGGTCCAGGGAGTAATATGAGTACGCCAACTCATTAGTAATGAAAATAAATCAAGTCTAAATAGTAGAAAACACATAAAATCAAATCATCAGTTCACAATATGCCCAGCCTTTCTTTCCAACAGTATATACATATATATATATATATGAAATCAACATGCCTTAAAAGCCAACTTCAGTAAAATCCTTTGAAAAATGTGTTTTCCAACAATTTCAGAAATAAAAATACCTGAAGAATTTAGTGTAAAATGAAATAAGTCATAAGTAATCCCTTGGGCCAAAACATGAATCATAAATCGCCGCTCAGGCAGAACATCACTCAGCATACCTCACAGTCACGCAATATCAGCCTCTCGAGCAACGTCACTGTCACTCATGCCTCCCAATCACTCGTCACTAGGCATTCGCACTCAGCAGGTACCTGCGCTCACTGGGGTTGTGTATAGACTCCGGAGGGGCTTCTTCATCCCAAGCGCTAATATCAAGCCACCTCGTGGCGTATCATATCCACACAAATCAGGCCCTCGGCCTCACTCAGTCAGAAACTCTCAAAAGCCTCTCGGGCGTATCAGTAAAACGAAGTACTCGACCCAAAAACATCATTTTATATCTCTAAATAGTGTAAATAAGGCCGAGTTTCGAAATCAGTTAACATAACATGACTGAGTGTAAATCATAAATCAATACAGTGAGGAAAATAACAGTAAAAAGAAAAGCCCTTAAGGGGCCTAAACAATTCGGCACGAGGCCCCAAACATGACTTATAGCCCAAATATAGCAATAGTTTTAGAACACAATTTAACATATGATTTGAGTAAAATTACGCAACTCAATAGTCGCCGTAGAGAGGACAAAATCCAATCCAAAAATCAGTGCACGCCACATACTCGTCATCCCACATGTGCGCCATTCTAAAAACAGTGAGAAATACGAAGTCCGGGATTTCATACCCTCAGGACAAGATTTATAGCCATTACTTACCTCTACCGGGAACAATACTAATCTGCGATGCTCTTGCCCCTCAAATCGGCTCCCGATTGTTCCGAATCTAACCAAAACCAGATTAACATCATCAATATATGCTAAACAAACAAGGCTCAAATGAAAACTATCAATTTTAGGCAGAATTCTCGAAATTGGCCAAACCCGAGCCCCGGGCCCACATCTCGGAATTCTATAAAATTTACATCACTAGAATCCTCATCCTCCCACGATTCTATACATACTAAGAACACCAAAATCGGACAACAATTGGCCACCCAAATCATCAAAAGAAATTTCCAATTCTCATGCACCTAACCTCCCCAATTTTGGGTTTAAATCCAACAAATTCCCAGTTTAATTACTTAGAAAACGACATAGAATCGAGTTATGAAGTCAAAAATCTTACCTCCAAGTGATTCCCTTCGATTTCCTCTTCAAACCCTCTCAAAGAGCTCCAAACCCGCTTAACAATGGAGGAAAAATAGACTAAATTCGCAAAAATGGCCTTTTGAAACATTATGCCCAACACTAAATATTAACTCACTGCGATCGCGGGACCACCCACGCGATCACGAAGAACAAACTTACTGCCTCCAAATTTTACCCATTGCGATCGCACCATTCCCCACGCGATCGCGAAGCTTCGACTCCCTGACCTATGCGATCGCGTACCCATTCACGCGGTCGCGAAGAACAATTGCAACAACCACACGCGGCCCCTTTTTCTTCTACGCGATCGCACAAGGAACCACGCGACTGCACTGCTCAAGACTGCCCAACCTATGCGACCGAAAACCTTATTATGCGATCGCATAGAACAAATCTGCTTGCTTCAACCCTTACACTATGCGATCGCGGGTGAAATCACGCGATCGCAGTAAAGAAACCACTGCTGCTAAAACACCAGAAAACCAGCAATCTCCCGCGATCGCGTGGGGAATGGTGCGATCGCAATACACCGAAATGGGTAAAATTTGAAATACACCCGAGGCCCTCGGGACCTCAACCAAACACACCAACACATCTCATAACCTTATTTAAACTTAGTCGAGCCCTCGAACCACCGAAAACAACGCAAAAACACCAAAATCACATCAAATTCAAGCCTATGAACTTTGAAATTTCTAAATTTCACCAAAGATGCCGAAACCATCCAAAACACATCCGATTGACCTGAAAATTTGCACACATATCCAAAATGACATTACGAACCTACTCCAACTCCCAGAATTCCATTCCGACCCCGATAACCTATTTTCCACTTCCGACCGGAATTCGCCAAAAACTAACTTTCGCCAATTCAAGCCTAATCTACTCCGTACATCAAAACTTCATTCCGAACACACTCCTACGTCCCAAATCACCTAACGAAGCTATCCGAGCCATAAAATCCACATTCCGAGGTCTTTTACCAATAAGTCAACTCCCCATTGACTTTTTCAATTATTAAGCTAATTTAAGAGACTAAGTGTCTCAGTTCTCACCACGACCACTCCAAACCCGAACCAACCGGCCCAATACAACATAAATTGGCTAAGTAACATACGATAAAGCAGAAACGGGGAAAATAGGGCTAAACTCACGGAACGACCAGTCGGGTCATTACAAATAGACCCCTTAATTAGGGGTAATTGATCAACAGTAACAACAAGAGAGTTTAATTAAGGCAAGAATCCAAATCAGACCAAATAAAGGATTAGTATAAATCACAAAATCATGCGGACGAGTAACTAAGGCAATTGTGACCAATTAAAATTACAAATAAGGAAATGAACCGGATATGTGCACACAAAATTAACAGGGCAAAATAATAGGGAATAATCAGTAAGGATCTTCAAAGAATGCTGGTTTTACCAAAAGAATCACCCAAATTTCATAAATAGAAATTAAACTAAGTAAGACCTCAAAAAAATATAGAACTTAGCCAGAAAGCAGGTTTGAACCCTAACAGAGATTAATTAGGAGAAAACCACAAAAATACTAGATTTAACAAGAAAAAGTGTTTAAGTTAAAAAGATAAAGTAAAGTAATACAACTAGTATAAAAAACACCAAAACAGAAGTTGAAGAAAACTAGTACATCACAGAATCGACTAGGGTTTGAACACCCGTATGAAAATCAGTCAAAATGATGAAGAAATACCTAAACATTGAGAACTCAGAAAAATCTTTAAAAACAGTTTGGGATGAACCCTAGCTTAGGAAGAGTGATAAAAAGTCGGAATAGTTAATTAAACAAGAGATTTTTAAAGGAAAACACATAAAAGTGCTCGAATCACCCCAGATCTATACATATCTAAGATGGATCGACAATAATGGACTAGGGTTTTCAGAAAAGTAATAGAGATGAGAGAACAAATCAAGAACCCATAAATCCGTAATAAACAAGAAGAAGTTGTTACTCACAGATGGAAAAAAGGCCTGAGACAGGCTGATAAACAAACTTTCAGACCAGAACTAGTTGGGGTTCCTCGAGATTTTCTCAAGGATCCAAGAAATCAAATAGCCATGGCGTGTAGAAGACCAGGTCTAGTCGGAGAAGGCATAGAGACGTCATAAGGGGGAGGTTTTTGCCGGTGACGGCGTTTAGAACTAGGGTTAGGTCGAGAGAGAGTTGAGAGAAGATGGAGATGAAAAAAATAAGAAGGGTTAGGGGGGAGGGTATGTTAGGATTAATTATGGTAAGGATGGATATGGACCGTTGATCTGAATGATCAACAACAACGATTGAATGGGGTATTGGGTCGGGCAAGTTTATATTTGGGCCTAAAGGGTATGGGCCAACATTGGGATTGAATATTATAGGGGTTTTGGGCTGGTTTGAGGGGTTATGTTTGAAAATAAAAAGGGTTATTTATTAAATATCCAAGTAATTGATAAAAATTAATTTATAAAATAATTAACAAATTATAAAAAATAATTTTCATGCATAGAAATGTTTTACCATAATTACTGAAAATTTTAATACAATGAGCCATTTTCTGGTAAAATAATGCAATAAGGATGCATGGGCGATGATTGCAAAGTTATTGCAATTGTAACCAAAAGTGTAAATCTGGCCATTTGTGAAATAATTTGGACTTAATATGACTATAAATAGCAAAGTTAAATCATGAAATATTATAAAGTCATTTGTGATGCAGTTTTGTAATTATTTTACATAAATAAAATATTGGTATAAATTAATTTAAAATGTAGAAACTATGGAAAAATATTAATTGATGCTAATGCATAGTTTTGAAAGTATATATTCATTTTAAAATATTATTGGGAGAGATTGGGTATCAACAAGCGTACCTTGTTAGTTATGGCTGAGAAGTTTGGGCGAGTAGGTCGAGTAGTATCTTTTTAGATGAGGTGGCAACATGGCCTTCCATGAGCCGCAACGTAGGGTGATATCGATGCAGAGTGACATCATGTGTCATTGTTACGTATTTTCCCATTACCCTGCATTGTTTCTTTTGCCTCTGCCGTTTCGATTCCTGAGCTATGTAATGACGTCTTGCTTTCTCGTTATTGATGCCTGAATTCTTATAACTATGGATACAGAATCCTTTGCCTTATACGTTGCAATCTAATTATTGGATCTCAATACCTTCTTCTTCCTTCTTTATTCAGAATCCTTTCTCTCTTGATCTTACTTCCGTATTTTGCTTTCACTGATTCTGGTGGCTTCTGCTACCCTTGACTCTTCTGTGTTTACACCTCCTTTATTCGTAAACAAAGATGGTTAACGTGTCTTCAAGTTTTAGGGGGTGGGGTACCTGACCTTGTTCCTTTGGCACTGCGCATGCCTCCCTATGACGATTGAGTTGCCATTGTTTTGGAGGATGAAATCTTTCCTACGGTGGAGGAAATAATCCCTCGTAGCGAGAAGGCTAGATCTGACTTTTCATAGTTGCCCGAGGAAGACCCTGAGGCCTCGAAATCGCTGATGGATGTGGTTGCTCTAGCTAATTTTAGGGCGAAGTTCAAAATCCAGGCCCACATCGATATGGTCCCGACTGATTGATCTCGGCCAAATCCACACCAAAATTAAGTAGTGAGGCGATTGATGCAATAATAAACCCAACGAAGGTCGGGATCAAATCCACAGGGAGTTAGAATATGGGGTAGGTGTGTATCGAGTTTGATTGTATGTTTTGACTCAAATTACACTTCCACAATATTGGTTGGTATTCTACTTCTACTTTGTTCTATTATACGCAAGTATAAAACTAAGAACAATATTTTTGGTTCTGAGTTGTTTTTCAAATGATAAAAGGATCTATGGTCGTGACTTCCACCTAGGTGGCTACCTAATGGGTTGTAAATGCTAGGGAAAGTTTGATTAGTCGGGTTCGTAATATAGCAATCACACTCGGATACTCACTCTATACCTCTCGGTAGTTTGAGTGATTTTGCCCAATTTTGGCTTTCTCAAGTCCAAATGGGTATTTGCACAATATAAGTGATAATAGCTCAAGTCGGGTCTTACTATATCTAGATTCAAACCTTTAATTGGGGCTATCAATTTGTTGAGTTCACCCCAATTTCTTGTTAGCCAAGTTTTCCTAGAATTAGTCTCTCTCTTTCTCAAGTACAGACTAAGTCAATTAGGCATGGATTAGTGTTTGCAACCACTAATCCTTGAGTTATAGCAAGAACTAGGCTAAATATCGCTAACCCAATCACAAACAAGCCCTAGTTGAAACACCTATCAAATACCCACACTAGGGTTGGTCACAGTCCTAGCTAAAAATTTAGCTACTCATGAAAATTGTAGAAATTAAAGAAGAAATATATTACATCCCATACTTTTGTGCAGAGGATTTGTGACCATAAGACCCCGTAAGTTTAATAACCTTGATACCGTTAGGTACATTTTGATATGGTATTTATATTGAGTGGAACATTTTTTTATAAAGTTTGAAATATGATTTTATATAACTATTAATATTACTACTTTCGAATATATTTTAAATTATACACATGATATGAGGAAGTTTATCAGATTTTCTTTATTGTAAAGATAGAAATTATTTACTCACAAGAAAAGAAGGTTATCTTTTTACCATTTTAAGAATTAAGCGTAAGAAAATTTGTATTATTTATATGAGATTAGGAAAATTAGAAGTTGAGAAAATATATGCATTTTTACATGGATATTTTAATTAAATAATAGTGTATGTATTGATTTTATATGGTACCACATGACCATGATAGTAAGATTTATAAAGTGTGTTAAAAGTGAGTAGTATCTTAATATAATTCTTAATTATGTGGATAATTAGTTAATTAATATTTTTTGTGGAAGATTAATTAGTTAATCATAAAATTTTGGATAAGTCTTTATGCCCCCCC